>NW_021024704.1:628046-722479 GCF_004153795.1 Camellia sinensis
TGAGGCAACTTTGGTGATGACGGACACGTGGCCTTTGGCAACGAGTCAGGGTTCCTAAATTTCCCCAAAATAAAACATTTAGGTGGCGACTCTATATCTGGCAAAGCAGTCCATGTTTGGCACTTCTTTCAAAATCTGTTTTCTCAAAACGATTTGCCGGATTTGGACTTTTTGGTTCAGATTTAGAACCGTGACAATTTGAGAGTCCGAACTGTAGTGAACCCCAAATGAACAGAACAGGACTCATCCCTCCCGAGGCGTTCGGGGACGTCTACAGTTGGCCATCCTCTCAACCCACCGACCAAGGCCTGAAGCCATCGGCCTTGTTTTCTTGCCATCGGCCAAAAGTTTTGGCCAATCGGCACTATTTTTGGTTGGCCGGCCCTTATGTTCATCAATCGGTCATTTTTTGGTGGCCGAACCCTGTTCATCTACTTTATGCAGATATTTTATGCCAGCTACCACAACTGGTGTCCACAATTCACCCCCTCCATACACGTGTATGATGGGATTTGCCCCTTGCTTAGCTTCTCTTATAAGCTTTGCAAATTGGATTTGTATGAGAGGGGAGGCCCTCCTCCCTTCTCAGAGGTTCTGAAATTAGGGTTAGGGGAGTTTGTATCAATGTATCTCTATATCTCTCTTTACATTTGTGTGTGTATTTGTGCTCAAAAGTGTGATTTTGTCTCACTATGGCACACAAACACCTAGCATTACACCATCCTCTTGTTGCTGAGGCATTAGGGAGCTGGTGTTAGGATTCTTAAGCTGTTTTTGATCAGAGAAAGGGGCTGGTGTTGTGTTTTTGAAGGTGTTCTTCCAGGGTGAGCATTCTTGCTTTAGATACCCCATTCTTGCTTAGGCTTTTAGCCCTTCTTACTTATTGTTTTAAGCTTAGATTATAAATGATAAAAGTTTTGATTTTTAGTGCATAAGACCTTTGTTTTAGGTCATTTTTGTGTTTAGGGTTGTTTACCCCCTCTTAGGCCTTGTTTGGCCTTGTTCTTGTGCTTTATTTTTAAGGTGTCAAATATGAGAGGGCCATCCCCTCTCCTTGTTGTCTTGAATGCTTGCATAAATGGCTTATGTTGGTGGCTTGTATGCTTAGCTTGTTTTAGCTTTATTTCAGTGTGTATTAGGCTTTGTTTTGCCGTAATACATCGCTGTTTTGAGTTGGTTTGATAGCCTCTCACATGCTTCATGCACTTGCCTTGCAATCCTCTTATTTGCCTTAACATGCATCATGTTGTAACATGTTGTTTTAGCATGATTTTGGCTCAACTCCTTGAAGCTTTTAACCTTGTTGTAACATGCTAGAGCTCTGATTTGTGTTGTTTTAACCATGTATGCCACGCTTTGTATAGCTACCATGTAATCTATCTTGTTAGCTTTGAGTGTCCAAGTCACTAGCATGCTTTACTTGGGCCATTTTAGTGATTTGGCATCACTTGTTATGTTATTTCAGTCCATATAGTATGCTCGTATACTTGCACTTATCACTCCTTTAATGCTTTAAAGAGTTGGTTTCTTATGCCTCATGATTGGATCATTGTGCATGCTTTCATACTTAGGCGACATGCCATAACTCTGTTTTTATTGATTTAAGGCATGCCATGTTTGGTTGTATTAGGTGTAGTGTAGCACCCTCTTTGGTAGCCTTGCATACCTCATGTTTTTGGCATTGTGTTTTAGCTTGTGTTGGCTAGTTTTGAGCTCACTTTTCGTCTTGTTTAGACTTGCCTTGGGACTATTTTAGGCCCCCTTGGCCCTTTGGGGCTTGCTTTGTGTGGCCATGGTTTGAGTCCCTTGGCTAGCCTCAAGCTTTGGACTTTCTTGCATGCTTTACTTGTGTAGTTTGGTTGATTTGACATCATCCCTTGCATGATTTCTGGGCTTAACATGTTTGTCACATGTCCATACTTGTCTCTTTTAAGTGTGCTTAAGAGTTGCCCTTTATGCTTTAGTCTTTAGGCTAATTAGCATGCATGTTTGTATGTATATTTCATGCCTTTGTTTCATCACTTTTGCCACTGATTTAGGCCTATTTGAGAGCTGTCCATTTTGTTTTATGTCCATTCTTTGCATGATGTTGCATGCTTGCCTTGCATATTGTTGCATGCTAGTATGTTGCATGCTTGTTGCGTACTTGTCCCTTTACATGTTGTCACGTGTTTGCCTCACATGTTGTTGCATGTTTGTCATTGGCATTGTTGTTGCATGCCTTGCATGCTTACTTTTTACGTTGTATGCCTATTGCACATTACTTGTTTGCATGCTCATGTTGCATTAGCTTGCTTTCATGTCTTGGTTGCATAGCATTAAGCATGCATCCCTTGCCTTTTGATTAACCCTGATAGTGGTTGGAGCTGCTTATGTGTTTTTGTGCATTTCATTTGACATTAAATTGCACACTTGGCTCCTTTGGCCATCATGCATTGGAATGCGTGATTGGTGGTACGAGGGTCGAGAACTATACTTCCTTGAGCTCATGACATGATAGGGAGGGTGGTGATGCAGACATTGTCTTGCAAATGTATTGCCATGCTCTGTTTGTCCTCTGTTGCAGCAACACAGCATTCTGTAGGAAATCATGGTCGACCGACCATTTTCAGTGCCGACCGGCAAAAAATTGTTGGCCGAGAGCCTCATTTTTGGTCGATGACTAGTTTTCCTTGGCCGATGGCCCTATCTCTTAGCCGATGGCGTCTCAGCATGTCCCGAAGGTAGTTCAGAAGTGTCATAGAAGTTGACACAGTTTCCAGAGGTACAATGCAGTGTAGACAGAGGCAACATGTTGCATGGCGATGGATTTCCGAGCGAAGCCGATGAAGCATGCATTTGTCCCTCTTTCCAAGGCTGATTTACTGCTTTTGTAGGGTAATTGATTTTTTTAATTAGTTAAGTGGTTTTGTAATTAATTAATTAGCTTGTTAGGTAGTTAATTATTTGATTTGTATTATTCTTTCGGACCCTCCGTCAAGAGGGCGAATTTTGTAATAAGCGTGCGTGTGTGTGATACATGTCTTCCAACCTCCACTTCTTTCTCCCTTTCACTTAACCGCTTACGATGGTTAGTTTTAGGGCATATTTCATTTAGCATCCTTATGCTCGCATGTTTGCATCCATTCATCTGTATTGCATGCACTGGGCTCGGCGCATCATACTAACTGCATTGTATTTCAATTCCAGGTTGAATACATGTATCGGATTGACGCATCTCATATGCCATTTTAGATTAGCCGAGCCTATTCTAGTTGCACTTTGCATGCGATGCATTAGCCATTTTAACATGAGCTAGGATCATGCATTTGATTGCTAACTAGTTCTTTATTATGTCTCGGAGTACACTGAGTGTTTACGCTTTAGCATCTTGCACGTGTGTGAGTGTTAACATAACAGCATACTTGCCATGAGGCTAATTGCTTATGTGATATAACTAGCTCAATGCCTGTGGGTGAAGGTTGGATTACTTGAATTATAACGATTCATTGAAATTTGTCTTTTAGCCTACTCGCGAGTAGCAAACTTCAAACTATTTTCAAACAAATGGATATGCAATGCTTTGTTCCAAATTAGGCAATCTAGTCTATACTTGTATGTTGTGCGCATCACATAGTAATTCTAGCTAATTAACCGAAATAAGAACGCATGTGTTCTCATAGATGACCTTCCCTTCTCGTACCGAAGTTCTCGAGCCGAGGTAACTTTGGTGATGACGGACAGGTGGCCTTAGGCAATGAGTCAGGGTTTCCTAAATTCCTCCCCAAATAAATATTTAGGTGGCGACTCTGTATCTGGCAAAGCAGTCCATGTTTGGCATTTCTTTCTTAAAAATTAGTTTTCCAAAACGATTTGCCAGATTTGGACTCTTTAGTGATTTATCGGTCTCGCATTGCACTTTGCGGGATTAGATTCCGAACCGTGACATTTGAGTCCAAACTGTAGTGGCAAAGGCCGAGGGCGCGTCTACACTCATGAACAAGCTCCACCATATCCCTGGGATGGGACTAGGGAAAAAGTGGCCGGAAGGGCATTGCTGTATCGGCCAAAGTATCGCACAACCCGCATACCTTTGGCTTAGGCTATATGCCTACCAAAGAGGACTAGATGAGGAAAGGCAAAGAAATGGCCGGAAGAGCTAGAGCTAAGCAAACTGGGAGGCCTTATGAGTTGATGTATCGGCCCATCTAGGGTACCCTGAACGGACGTTTCGTCTGGGAAGGAGAAGACTTTCCATTATACAGCTTCCTAGAGCCATGGCTAAATGCAGAGAGGCGGCGCTTGCCAGGGTTTGAGATCTTCATCAACTTACAGTTGTCTGGGGATGATGTTGCCGAGGAGCAGATAACCCATCAGCTGAGGTTGAGCAGTGTAAAGAAGTGGATTCCGAGAGCACCAAGATTGAAATGGGGGTAGCACTGGCTTGTCTACTTTCAGATCCTTCGATCGTACATGAGTGCTTGGGGGATAACTTCTCGGTGTCCGTGATTGGGAATGAAGCGGCTGTAAGCCCTTGTTTGAGCATTCTGGATGCGTCCTTCGCACCCTCCCTCATCTGGCAGTATGAGGAGGAATTCTTATCGAGCAGCACCGGGTCAGGTAGTGAGCCGAAATCTGATTCCACTGAGTCTGTGGAGTCGGAATCAAGTTCCAGCTCGTCTGAGTATGAGTCTGATATTCTTGGGGGTGACAACCCGAATGCCACAGTCCTATCTACGTCGTCTTTCTCTTTTTCCTTTGTGTCTGTTGTAACAGAGGAATCAGGCGACTTGGAAGTGATTAATGAGAATGGAATGGCTGTGGCCTTTCAGTATTGTTTTATGCCCTTGATTTATTGCTTTAATTCAGACTTTCAAAACTTCGATGAAAACAACGAGGAAGAAATTCCTCCGATTTTGAAATATTTGCTAGATCAAGAACAAGAGAGGTTTGTAAAACCTCTGGTTGATAAAATCACCCAAATTAATGTTGGTACTAAGAAGGACCCATGGTTGGTCTAGATCGGGTCCACTTTGTCTTTGGAGGATCGCGAACGCTTAGTCGCTTTGTTAAAAGATTTCAACGATGTTTTCGCATGGTCCTATGAAGACATGCCTGGAATCGATCTTGAGATTGTACAACACCGGATCGCTCTTGACCCAGAGGCCCAACCTATCAAGCAGAAACTCAGAAGAATCTGCCCGGACTGGGCTCTCAAGATCATAGAAGAGGTCACCATGCAAATTGACGCAGGGTTCCTGTTGGTATCTGAATACCCAACTTGGTTGGCCAACATAGTTCCAGTGCCAAAGAAGGACGGCAAAATTCAGGTATGCGTGGACTTTAGGGATTTGAACAAAGCCAGTCCGAAGGACGACTTTCCTCTGCCACATATCGACGAGTTAGTGGACTTCACTGCGAGGCATGAATTGCTCTCATTCATGGATTGGTTTTCTGGCTACAATCAGATTCTGATGGCACCCAAAGACCGGGAGAAAACTGTTTTCACCACCCCGTAGGGGACCTATTGTTATAGGGTGATGTCATTTGGGCTGAAGAATGCTGGAGCTATGTATCAATGGGTTGCGACCATGATTTTGCTTGACATGATCCAGAAAGAGGATGAGGTGTACGTGGACGACATGATTGTCAAGTCCAAGGAAAGAGAAGGCCACTACACTGCCTTGCAGAAATTCTTTCAACAGATCAGGGAATATCGGTTGCGGCTGATTCCTCAGAAGTGTATGTTTGGTGTTACAGTAGGGAAAATACTGGGGTTCTTGATCACAAAGAGAGGTATCGAGGTCGATCCTTCCAAAATTAAGGCCATCTTAGAAATGCCACCACTGATGACTGAAAAGGAGGTGCGAGGCTTTCTAAGTAAAGTGCAATTCATAAGACGGTTTATTGCCAAATTAACCTTGACTTGTGGACCACTCTTTGGTCTCCTCAAGAAAGGAAAGAAATTCCAATGGGACGGTTGATGCCAAGCTGCTTTTGAACAGATCAAGCAATATTTACAGAACCCACCTGTGTTGTCACCGCTTAAGCCGGGGAAACTGTTGATTCTGTATCTTTCAGTGACTGAAACTACAATGGGCGGCATGCTTGCATAGGAGTCTGAGGACAAAGTGGAGACAGCTATCTACTACCTGAGCATGAAAATGTTGGATTACGAGACCCGCTACACTCCACTAGAGAAAGCTTGTTTGGCATTGGCATGGGCTACTAGGAAGCTGCAGCACTACTTGTTAGCTCACTCTGTAACACTGGTTTTGAGATTAGATCCCATCAAATATCTCTTCGAGAAATTGGCACTTACGGGCAGGCTAGCCTGTTGGTTGTTTCTGCTTTCCGAATTCGATCTGAAATATATGACGCGCAAGTCAGTGAAAGGGAGAGCGGTAGCGGAGTTCTTAGCCAATCACCCAGTGGAAGGGGATGGTGCAATTGCGTACCTATTCCCAGATGAGGCCATTCTACATGTCAAAGAAGAGACGTGGACGATGTACTTTGACGAAGCGTCAAACCAATACGGGTATGGGATAGGGGTGTTACTGATAGTACTCGACAATTCCCGTATCCCTTTGGCATTCAAACTCTGGTTCAAAGTATCGAACAATGAAGCAGAGTATGAGGCATGTATTGCTGGTTTTGAAACCGCCCTAGAACTAGGGGCAAAACAGTTAGACGTCATCAGGGAGTCGAACCTTGTTGTATCTCAAGCTAAAGGAGATTGGAAAGTAAAAGAAGAAAAGATGAGAATCTGCCACCAGACCTTAGACGTGCTGATTCCTCGGTTTGAGAAGCTGAACTTCGCTTATCTGTTGAGAGAGAACAATAGGTTCGCAGATTCACTAGTAACTCTATCTTCCATAATGCCTAATTTAGTGAAGGTTGCTCATTTTTTTCTCAACGGTTTGAGCTCAACCTTTTACCCAACTAGTTTTCTTTCATCCCCTCCTATTTCCTTCAACTCCAAACCTATAACTAAAATGTTTTTAAAGATTTTCCAAAGAGTTCACCTTCCATTCATTTATTTCCACTTTGTCCTTACTCGGTTTACTGAACAATGCAATATTTTAAACAAAATGTGAGCCTCAAAACGCCATAAAAGCATTTGGAAAAATATTTTTAAAAAAAGGGTTTTAAGGTTTAAAATAGTTTTGGTCAAAATGGGGTATAAGGTTTGGGATTGGAGCTTGAATCCAAATTTCTTTGCTGAGAATTCAAAATATTGCACGTTGTAACTTTCATCATCGGGTGTTTGGAATAAAGCGCCAAAGTTTTATGGGCGGTCAAAAATGGGGTGTCTACACACTATATCCGTCACATCACTATCATTCCTAAGTGGCCCTAATCCATAATTTAAGTCCCTAGCAGGCACTCGATAATGATATGAAATGAATTTTGTATAACCTAACTTCTAAGTGATATCCCCTATCTGTGTCAACCTCATTTTGTCAGCATCACAGTTGTCCCAAAATTATAATTTTCTCCCTATGTAAGCCCTATTTACTAAAGACTTAAAAACTCCACCGTGATGCATTTTGATGCTGAAATAATCACCATCTGGATCTGCAATAGAAGACAATAAATTTGTTGTGGGAACCACAATACGAGACAAGGAGACCACAATACAATATATATACATAAGTTATAGATATCTATTTGTTTTTTGTCAGTGTACAGATGTGTCGACATGCATAAATATATATATATACATATATTCACCTCATCACTTTTAAGTAAAGTAATAGTTTATTCTTTGACCCACCCATTGATTCAACTTTCAAACAAATAAAATAAAGCAACCAAAAAAACAAAACAAAAAAAGAAAGAAAGAAAAAGAAGGTAGAGTATTTTATTGCTTACCATAATCTAGTATTCCATCACCAATTCTCACAATCACCATGTTCTGGTTCACCTCATCAATCGTTTTCTTCTCTATCGACACCAGTTTCAGGAGATTTAGAATCAAACCAAGATTTTGGTAACTCAAAACCCTAGAAATCTATTGATTGTGTAGAGTGTAATGCCCCAAAAGTGATTCATACATTCATAAGTGATTCACCTTGAATCTACAGCATGTGTTTCAAGTAATAATAAGAAATGAAAGTTAAACAAATATTCATATGTCCTAAAGGCTTACATCTTTCCAAGGCTGTGCCTGGTTACAACAAAGGTTGATACACATCGAATACCTATATAGCCATTGGCTTAAATCAAAATGACAACATAATAAAAAAAAAAGAAGCTTTTGGCTCCAATTCCTCCCAAGCTATTATCTTGGCGGAGGCATATCACCAACACCTGAAAATGATTTTCCCAAATAGGGTGAGCCAAAACCCAGTAGAAACAATCTAACACAAAGTATGATTCTTAACAAAGATATAAGTAAAATGTGCATATATAATGCCCCGTGATGAAATCATTCATATTTTTCCAAATTTATAATATGCCAAATTTTATTTCCCGTTCCATGTTATCTCAATTCCATTTACGTCAATTCATTTCGTCCCAATTCATAAATCGTGTTTATTATCCTTCGGACAACCTAGTCGAAACTATAGCTCAGTGGCTCTCAAACATATATAACCATTATACAAACACTTCAATTTGCCATTTTATGAAAATTTTGTCTGCGGGATCAGTATCCATGTATATGCACGATTTTTGGGACTTTCACCCTGGACACACAGGCCAACTTAATTTAATGAAGTCCATCCATTTTCTTCTCCCAAACATGGAGTACATCCCCTTTCTCCCTCCAAACATCATACATATACAATGTATTTGAAACACAGCCATATTCAATGACAACAAATAAGAGATTAGTTCCAGCTCACCTAATCCTCATGTAATTTCTACTACAATCATAGCTATCCTCTATCGATAGCCCAAAATAGATATTTCTAAACAGATATACAATCTCCAAGATAGATAAATTATCTAAATTTTCATGGGTGAGGTGTGAGACACACCCAACTCCACCATTTTTATACACATTCATCTAATTTCACATTCCCAATATGAATTTCATTATTTATACAAAATAATTATTTGAAACATTTTACGCAAAGCTTCATTTCTTCCAAATCCAACCCATGTGTCAAAATCAACAAATTTAACACAACACATCCTTTTGTCTACATCCATAACCATTTTCAATACCTTCATTTGAAAACCCCTCTTTAGATTTTAAACCAAAACCCTAGGTTTTCCTAAAATCCTCCAATTTCAACCTTTGTTACACAATCAACAAATAACTAAGTTAAAAGTCATAGGAGAGTGTAGAAAGTCCCTATCTCAAGCTTAGAATACCCAATGAAGAGGTGTAGAAACTTCCAAGATGCCGAAACCAAGCTTTAATCGGACCAAAAGAGAGCTCTTGGCACACGGTTGAGAGATCACTAGATCTATGTGGGGAAAAAAATGAGAGAGAGAGGGAGAAGGTAGGTTTTAGAGAGAGAGGATCTCAACTTTAAGGTTTGGAGAGAAATAGATCTGAAAAATTGATGTAAAAAGTCATTTTCGCAAATTGATATACGCACAGTCCGTTCGAACACAAGAAGTGACGCTTGAGCGTCAGACACAATAAGTTGTTTCACTCGAGCTCAAGAAGTGATGTCGAGCGCCAAGACAAAAAGAAAAGGTGTCATCGCTCAAGCACAAGAAATGACGCTCGAGCATAAAATACACACTCTTAGTAGTTTTGTAGAGAACAAAACAACCACTCAAGCGCAGAAAGGACCACTCAAGCGTAGAATACACTCTCCCAGTAGTTTTGCAGACCAGCAAAAGTATTGAGAGTTTACAAAGCCTGCTCGAGCACAAGAAGTGCCGCTCGAGCGGAGTAGCGAAATTTTGGGTAACAAGAGCTTGGAAACTAAGTAACCAACATGTCCCAAATGCGACCACAACAATCCCATAGCCAAATTTAAGGAGCTACAAGGGAAGTAAGATGTAAACAACAATATGAAACCATTAAACTCGAGTCCGGAATACAACAAGAGTCGAGTCAAAACTGGAATCACTCAAGAGAGAGAAAGGTATTGTTGATTTAGGAAACATGCAATTATAGGGATGACTGTGTGACCTAGGGTTTGTGATGATAAGATGAGTGTGTCCCTCAGTAATTGCTAAAAAGAGCACGTGAGAGACATGTGATGGTTTTCCATTCACTTATTCAAACGTATTGGACATATTTGACATAATCCATTAAATTAAGAAGCAAAATCGAGTAAATTGAAAGGATATGGACCAAAATGACATACAAGGCAAACTACAGTGACCATTATGGTGTTCTAATTTAATATTTATTTGTTACAGTTGTAGAATTAGTACTTTTTATTAAGGTTTTAGGAGACAAATTAATATTTTCGAGTGATAAATAGTGTAAAGTAATATTCCAAACTATCAAATAATTAATCAATATAAGTGATATGAATGTATAAGAACAAAATTAATTGTTTTTGATAATATTTTTTCGAAATGATGAAAGATGATCAAGTATATATTTTTTACTAATTTTTCATAATCTGTATTGATATTTTTTTTATTGGACCAGATAGTCAGGGTCTCTGACGGTAAGAGTTTATGAAAATATGGTCAAATTGAATTTTTTTCAAAGACTCTTATTGATTAGAGTTTTTTGTTTAATAATTCTTCTTGGTCAGAGATCTCAACTGCCTGATCCAGTTAAAATTTTAACTGGAGACAAGCCATTCCTTTTTTATTTGTGTCAATATCATAAATACATATTAAATGTGTTGGTCTTCTAAAAATTAAGAACTTGGATATACTTGTGGTATATTGTTAGGTTTTTATCAAGATTGTAGGATATTAATTTTTGTTAGTAAAGTTAGATTACAATTAAAGGGGTTGCCATTATTCTATCAGTTCAAACGCCAAACATTCTTTTCACCACACCCTAAAGTGTAGCTACAATGATATTAACTTCGAAGAGCAAAAACACTGGAGTAACCAATCACATCAAATTGTATAGAAAAAATTTGTAATCAAGATTTATACTTGTATTGTATATTTTATACTTACTTAAAATGAACTATAAATATATTTTTAGAGTAAATTATTTTTAAAAAAAATTCTTAAATTATAAGTTGTTTGTACTTTACTTTCTTGAAGTTCAATCCACAATAGTTAACCATTTAAAATTATTAGTTGTTATATTCAACACCTTCCGTTGAGATTTTATCCAGAGATTTAAATAGAATTAAGTTATGTGTAAAACACATGACCACACATATTATATTTATAAAACAATAATGTTCTATTAAAGTGTAGTCAAGGTGCGCATAAGTTAATTCAGACATCCGATCATAAAAAATATATATATATATTCATCATGTTTGATTGTAAAAAAATTGAGGTTTTTTTTTTTTTTTTCGTATTCTTTTTATTTTGTGTGAATTTTTTTAATTGAAACCAAATAATATTTTTAAATAGTTAACTATTAAAGTGTAATCGAGGTGCTCATAAACTGGCCCGAAGACTCGGTCATAAAAAAAAGTATTGATTTTTAAAATTTAAGGAGACAAAATATGAATGAATCATAATTTAAAGAGGCATTATTGATAAATCTCTCTTCATCTGCTTATGTTTCACTTAGTCCAAATTATTTTTTTATATTCTAATAAATCCTATGGGTGGCATAGTTACAAAAATACTCAAAGTAATAATATTCACAATGACAGCGTGAATGTTCCGTGATGTGAATATTCACACTGTCAGTGTGAACATTCATATTGTAAAACATGAATGTTCACGTTATTAACTTGGTAAGCATTCAAAAAATATTTATAAGGATAAAAGTGTCCATAAAATACCTTAAATATAAGAATTATGATTTGATGGAATAAATGTCCAAATAATAGGACTTATTGAAATACTATAAAAATATAATGTGGACTAATTGAGATACAAGTTCTTCAAAAAGAATTTCGTAATAAATTTTCCTAATTTGAAAGGATTTATCGTAGTTATTTTATTTATTTATTTATTTATTGTGATTCACTACTAAAAAAAATTACTTTTTGCGACCACTACAAGTCATCGCAAATAATAAAAAAATAGTCGCAAAAGACCTTTTACGACGGCCCATGCGACGACAAATGGGGATCACGAACGTGGGGGTGGCAAATACTTTTTACAATTGCAAAATAGCAGTCACAAACTATTTGCAAACATTTGCTCTACTTATGGAGACCAATGTTTTGCCGTCGGAAATTTTTTTAAAAAATGCCTCCAATGTATTAGCGACCATCTTGTTACCGTCGCAAAAAAATAAAAATAAAAAAGCCTACAATGTTTTAACAATCTATATTCTCATATATATATATATATATTCAAATATTATATACAATAAATGTAAAACGATATTTGCAAAAATTCTAATACTCATGTATTATTTTCTATCACTTCCCTCAACAAAATTATTTTTCTTCAAAAGAAAGAAATGTACATACAAAATATAAACTTCTATACGTGCAAAACAAATATCCATCAACCATTCTTAAAAAGTAGTTATACAAATTACTAATAGATTCAAATACTCAAAAAAAAAAAAAAAATCTTATTTTAGCTCTCAATATCACCCACCAAATCATATCAACTACTCCCTCAACACTACTTGCAATAATATACATCAATATATTAGACATCATTCAAATTATCTTTTCTTGAAAAATAAACACCTTAGAGGTTCATTTTAAACAGTCAAACAGTTTAGACCTTCAAGCTTAAATGTTATGCAAAGCAAACCACTTGGAGCTATTACATCCAGCAAACAAGAAATAATTCTTCTTGCAAATAACATGTAAGCTCCCTGTACTAGAATATACTTAAGAAGCAAGGCTGCCAATGTACATAAAAAAACTGCAAACAAGAAATAATTCTTCTTGCAAATAACATGTAAGCTCCCTGTACTAGAATATACTTAAGAAGCAAGGCTGCCAATGTACATAAAAAAACTGCAAACAAGAAATAATTC
The DNA here is from genome assembly GCF_004153795.1 of Camellia sinensis. Classification (NCBI taxonomy): domain Eukaryota; kingdom Viridiplantae; phylum Streptophyta; class Magnoliopsida; order Ericales; family Theaceae; genus Camellia; species Camellia sinensis. Next base: position 641,038 of record NW_021024704.1, read on the forward strand.
TTCTTGCAAATAACATGTAAGCTCCCTGTACTAGAATATACTTAAGAAGCAAGGCTGCCAATGTACATAAAAAAACTGCAAACAAGAAATAATTCTTCTTGCAAATAACATGTAAGCTCCCTGTACTAGAATATACTTAAGAAGCAAGGCTGCCAATGTACATAAAAAAACTGCAAACAAGAAATAATTCTTCTTGCAAATAACATGTAAGCTCCCTGTACTAGAATATACTTAAGAAGCAAGGCTGCCAATGTACATAAAAAAACTGCAAACAAGAAATAATTCTTCTTGCAAATAACATGTAAGCTCCCTGTACTAGAATATACTTAAGAAGCAAGGCTGCCAATGTACATAAAAAAACTGCAAACAAGAAATAATTCTTCTTGCAAATAACATGTAAGCTCCCTGTACTAGAATATACTTAAGAAGCAAGGCTGCCAATGTACATAAAAAAACTGCAAACAAGAAATAATTCTTCTTGCAAATAACATGTAAGCTCCCTGTACTAGAATATACTTAAGAAGCAAGGCTGCCAATGTACATAAAAAAACTGCAAACAAGAAATAATTCTTCTTGCAAATAACATGTAAGCTCCCTGTACTAGAATATACTTAAGAAGCAAGGCTGCCAATGTACATAAAAAAACTGCAAACAAGAAATAATTCTTCTTGCAAATAACATGTAAGCTCCCTGTACTAGAATATACTTAAGAAGCAAGGCTGCCAATGTACATAAAAAAACTGCAAACAAGAAATAATTCTTCTTGCAAATAACATGTAAGCTCCCTGTACTAGAATATACTTAAGAAGCAAGGCTGCCAATGTACATAAAAAAACTGCAAACAAGAAATAATTCTTCTTGCAAATAACATGTAAGCTCCCTGTACTAGAATATACTTAAGAAGCAAGGCTGCCAATGTACATAAAAAAACTGCAAACAAGAAATAATTCTTCTTGCAAATAACATGTAAGCTCCCTGTACTAGAATATACTTAAGAAGCAAGGCTGCCAATGTACATAAAAAAACTGCAAACAAGAAATAATTCTTCTTGCAAATAACATGTAAGCTCCCTGTACTAGAATATACTTAAGAAGCAAGGCTGCCAATGTACATAAAAAAACTGCAAACAAGAAATAATTCTTCTTGCAAATAACATGTAAGCTCCCTGTACTAGAATATACTTAAGAAGCAAGGCTGCCAATGTACATAAAAAAACTGCAAACAAGAAATAATTCTTCTTGCAAATAACATGTAAGCTCCCTGTACTAGAATATACTTAAGAAGCAAGGCTGCCAATGTACATAAAAAAACTGCAAACAAGAAATAATTCTTCTTGCAAATAACATGTAAGCTCCCTGTACTAGAATATACTTAAGAAGCAAGGCTGCCAATGTACATAAAAAAACTGCAAACAAGAAATAATTCTTCTTGCAAATAACATGTAAGCTCCCTGTACTAGAATATACTTAAGAAGCAAGGCTGCCAATGTACATAAAAAAACTGCAAACAAGAAATAATTCTTCTTGCAAATAACATGTAAGCTCCCTGTACTAGAATATACTTAAGAAGCAAGGCTGCCAATGTACATAAAAAAACTGCAAACAAGAAATAATTCTTCTTGCAAATAACATGTAAGCTCCCTGTACTAGAATATACTTAAGAAGCAAGGCTGCCAATGTACATAAAAAAACTGCAAACAAGAAATAATTCTTCTTGCAAATAACATGTAAGCTCCCTGTACTAGAATATACTTAAGAAGCAAGGCTGCCAATGTACATAAAAAAACTGCAAACAAGAAATAATTCTTCTTGCAAATAACATGTAAGCTCCCTGTACTAGAATATACTTAAGAAGCAAGGCTGCCAATGTACATAAAAAAACTGCAAACAAGAAATAATTCTTCTTGCAAATAACATGTAAGCTCCCTGTACTAGAATATACTTAAGAAGCAAGGCTGCCAATGTACATAAAAAAACTGCAAACAAGAAATAATTCTTCTTGCAAATAACATGTAAGCTCCCTGTACTAGAATATACTTAAGAAGCAAGGCTGCCAATGTACATAAAAAAACTGCAAACAAGAAATAATTCTTCTTGCAAATAACATGTAAGCTCCCTGTACTAGAATATACTTAAGAAGCAAGGCTGCCAATGTACATAAAAAAACTGCAAACAAGAAATAATTCTTCTTGCAAATAACATGTAAGCTCCCTGTACTAGAATATACTTAAGAAGCAAGGCTGCCAATGTACATAAAAAAACTGCAAACAAGAAATAATTCTTCTTGCAAATAACATGTAAGCTCCCTGTACTAGAATATACTTAAGAAGCAAGGCTGCCAATGTACATAAAAAAACTGCAAACAAGAAATAATTCTTCTTGCAAATAACATGTAAGCTCCCTGTACTAGAATATACTTAAGAAGCAAGGCTGCCAATGTACATAAAAAAACTGCAAACAAGAAATAATTCTTCTTGCAAATAACATGTAAGCTCCCTGTACTAGAATATACTTAAGAAGCAAGGCTGCCAATGTACATAAAAAAACTGCAAACAAGAAATAATTCTTCTTGCAAATAACATGTAAGCTCCCTGTACTAGAATATACTTAAGAAGCAAGGCTGCCAATGTACATAAAAAAACTGCAAACAAGAAATAATTCTTCTTGCAAATAACATGTAAGCTCCCTGTACTAGAATATACTTAAGAAGCAAGGCTGCCAATGTACATAAAAAAACTGCAAACAAGAAATAATTCTTCTTGCAAATAACATGTAAGCTCCCTGTACTAGAATATACTTAAGAAGCAAGGCTGCCAATGTACATAAAAAAACTGCAAACAAGAAATAATTCTTCTTGCAAATAACATGTAAGCTCCCTGTACTAGAATATACTTAAGAAGCAAGGCTGCCAATGTACATAAAAAAACTGCAAACAAGAAATAATTCTTCTTGCAAATAACATGTAAGCTCCCTGTACTAGAATATACTTAAGAAGCAAGGCTGCCAATGTACATAAAAAAACTGCAAACAAGAAATAATTCTTCTTGCAAATAACATGTAAGCTCCCTGTACTAGAATATACTTAAGAAGCAAGGCTGCCAATGTACATAAAAAAACTGCAAACAAGAAATAATTCTTCTTGCAAATAACATGTAAGCTCCCTGTACTAGAATATACTTAAGAAGCAAGGCTGCCAATGTACATAAAAAAACTGCAAACAAGAAATAATTCTTCTTGCAAATAACATGTAAGCTCCCTGTACTAGAATATACTTAAGAAGCAAGGCTGCCAATGTACATAAAAAAACTGCAAACAAGAAATAATTCTTCTTGCAAATAACATGTAAGCTCCCTGTACTAGAATATACTTAAGAAGCAAGGCTGCCAATGTACATAAAAAAACTGCAAACAAGAAATAATTCTTCTTGCAAATAACATGTAAGCTCCCTGTACTAGAATATACTTAAGAAGCAAGGCTGCCAATGTACATAAAAAAACTGCAAACAAGAAATAATTCTTCTTGCAAATAACATGTAAGCTCCCTGTACTAGAATATACTTAAGAAGCAAGGCTGCCAATGTACATAAAAAAACTGCAAACAAGAAATAATTCTTCTTGCAAATAACATGTAAGCTCCCTGTACTAGAATATACTTAAGAAGCAAGGCTGCCAATGTACATAAAAAAACTGCAAACAAGAAATAATTCTTCTTGCAAATAACATGTAAGCTCCCTGTACTAGAATATACTTAAGAAGCAAGGCTGCCAATGTACATAAAAAAACTGCAAACAAGAAATAATTCTTCTTGCAAATAACATGTAAGCTCCCTGTACTAGAATATACTTAAGAAGCAAGGCTGCCAATGTACATAAAAAAACTGCAAACAAGAAATAATTCTTCTTGCAAATAACATGTAAGCTCCCTGTACTAGAATATACTTAAGAAGCAAGGCTGCCAATGTACATAAAAAAACTGCAAACAAGAAATAATTCTTCTTGCAAATAACATGTAAGCTCCCTGTACTAGAATATACTTAAGAAGCAAGGCTGCCAATGTACATAAAAAAACTGCAAACAAGAAATAATTCTTCTTGCAAATAACATGTAAGCTCCCTGTACTAGAATATACTTAAGAAGCAAGGCTGCCAATGTACATAAAAAAACTGCAAACAAGAAATAATTCTTCTTGCAAATAACATGTAAGCTCCCTGTACTAGAATATACTTAAGAAGCAAGGCTGCCAATGTACATAAAAAAACTGCAAACAAGAAATAATTCTTCTTGCAAATAACATGTAAGCTCCCTGTACTAGAATATACTTAAGAAGCAAGGCTGCCAATGTACATAAAAAAACTGCAAACAAGAAATAATTCTTCTTGCAAATAACATGTAAGCTCCCTGTACTAGAATATACTTAAGAAGCAAGGCTGCCAATGTACATAAAAAAACTGCAAACAAGAAATAATTCTTCTTGCAAATAACATGTAAGCTCCCTGTACTAGAATATACTTAAGAAGCAAGGCTGCCAATGTACATAAAAAAACTGCAAACAAGAAATAATTCTTCTTGCAAATAACATGTAAGCTCCCTGTACTAGAATATACTTAAGAAGCAAGGCTGCCAATGTACATAAAAAAACTGCAAACAAGAAATAATTCTTCTTGCAAATAACATGTAAGCTCCCTGTACTAGAATATACTTAAGAAGCAAGGCTGCCAATGTACATAAAAAAACTGCAAACAAGAAATAATTCTTCTTGCAAATAACATGTAAGCTCCCTGTACTAGAATATACTTAAGAAGCAAGGCTGCCAATGTACATAAAAAAACTGCAAACAAGAAATAATTCTTCTTGCAAATAACATGTAAGCTCCCTGTACTAGAATATACTTAAGAAGCAAGGCTGCCAATGTACATAAAAAAACTGCAAACAAGAAATAATTCTTCTTGCAAATAACATGTAAGCTCCCTGTACTAGAATATACTTAAGAAGCAAGGCTGCCAATGTACATAAAAAAACTGCAAACAAGAAATAATTCTTCTTGCAAATAACATGTAAGCTCCCTGTACTAGAATATACTTAAGAAGCAAGGCTGCCAATGTACATAAAAAAACTGCAAACAAGAAATAATTCTTCTTGCAAATAACATGTAAGCTCCCTGTACTAGAATATACTTAAGAAGCAAGGCTGCCAATGTACATAAAAAAACTGCAAACAAGAAATAATTCTTCTTGCAAATAACATGTAAGCTCCCTGTACTAGAATATACTTAAGAAGCAAGGCTGCCAATGTACATAAAAAAACTGCAAACAAGAAATAATTCTTCTTGCAAATAACATGTAAGCTCCCTGTACTAGAATATACTTAAGAAGCAAGGCTGCCAATGTACATAAAAAAACTGCAAACAAGAAATAATTCTTCTTGCAAATAACATGTAAGCTCCCTGTACTAGAATATACTTAAGAAGCAAGGCTGCCAATGTACATAAAAAAACTGCAAACAAGAAATAATTCTTCTTGCAAATAACATGTAAGCTCCCTGTACTAGAATATACTTAAGAAGCAAGGCTGCCAATGTACATAAAAAAACTGCAAACAAGAAATAATTCTTCTTGCAAATAACATGTAAGCTCCCTGTACTAGAATATACTTAAGAAGCAAGGCTGCCAATGTACATAAAAAAACTGCAAACAAGAAATAATTCTTCTTGCAAATAACATGTAAGCTCCCTGTACTAGAATATACTTAAGAAGCAAGGCTGCCAATGTACATAAAAAAACTGCAAACAAGAAATAATTCTTCTTGCAAATAACATGTAAGCTCCCTGTACTAGAATATACTTAAGAAGCAAGGCTGCCAATGTACATAAAAAAACTGCAAACAAGAAATAATTCTTCTTGCAAATAACATGTAAGCTCCCTGTACTAGAATATACTTAAGAAGCAAGGCTGCCAATGTACATAAAAAAACTGCAAACAAGAAATAATTCTTCTTGCAAATAACATGTAAGCTCCCTGTACTAGAATATACTTAAGAAGCAAGGCTGCCAATGTACATAAAAAAACTGCAAACAAGAAATAATTCTTCTTGCAAATAACATGTAAGCTCCCTGTACTAGAATATACTTAAGAAGCAAGGCTGCCAATGTACATAAAAAAACTGCAAACAAGAAATAATTCTTCTTGCAAATAACATGTAAGCTCCCTGTACTAGAATATACTTAAGAAGCAAGGCTGCCAATGTACATAAAAAAACTGCAAACAAGAAATAATTCTTCTTGCAAATAACATGTAAGCTCCCTGTACTAGAATATACTTAAGAAGCAAGGCTGCCAATGTACATAAAAAAACTGCAAACAAGAAATAATTCTTCTTGCAAATAACATGTAAGCTCCCTGTACTAGAATATACTTAAGAAGCAAGGCTGCCAATGTACATAAAAAAACTGCAAACAAGAAATAATTCTTCTTGCAAATAACATGTAAGCTCCCTGTACTAGAATATACTTAAGAAGCAAGGCTGCCAATGTACATAAAAAAACTGCAAACAAGAAATAATTCTTCTTGCAAATAACATGTAAGCTCCCTGTACTAGAATATACTTAAGAAGCAAGGCTGCCAATGTACATAAAAAAACTGCAAACAAGAAATAATTCTTCTTGCAAATAACATGTAAGCTCCCTGTACTAGAATATACTTAAGAAGCAAGGCTGCCAATGTACATAAAAAAACTGCAAACAAGAAATAATTCTTCTTGCAAATAACATGTAAGCTCCCTGTACTAGAATATACTTAAGAAGCAAGGCTGCCAATGTACATAAAAAAACTGCAAACAAGAAATAATTCTTCTTGCAAATAACATGTAAGCTCCCTGTACTAGAATATACTTAAGAAGCAAGGCTGCCAATGTACATAAAAAAACTGCAAACAAGAAATAATTCTTCTTGCAAATAACATGTAAGCTCCCTGTACTAGAATATACTTAAGAAGCAAGGCTGCCAATGTACATAAAAAAACTGCAAACAAGAAATAATTCTTCTTGCAAATAACATGTAAGCTCCCTGTACTAGAATATACTTAAGAAGCAAGGCTGCCAATGTACATAAAAAAACTGCAAACAAGAAATAATTCTTCTTGCAAATAACATGTAAGCTCCCTGTACTAGAATATACTTAAGAAGCAAGGCTGCCAATGTACATAAAAAAACTGCAAACAAGAAATAATTCTTCTTGCAAATAACATGTAAGCTCCCTGTACTAGAATATACTTAAGAAGCAAGGCTGCCAATGTACATAAAAAAACTGCAAACAAGAAATAATTCTTCTTGCAAATAACATGTAAGCTCCCTGTACTAGAATATACTTAAGAAGCAAGGCTGCCAATGTACATAAAAAAACTGCAAACAAGAAATAATTCTTCTTGCAAATAACATGTAAGCTCCCTGTACTAGAATATACTTAAGAAGCAAGGCTGCCAATGTACATAAAAAAACTGCAAACAAGAAATAATTCTTCTTGCAAATAACATGTAAGCTCCCTGTACTAGAATATACTTAAGAAGCAAGGCTGCCAATGTACATAAAAAAACTGCAAACAAGAAATAATTCTTCTTGCAAATAACATGTAAGCTCCCTGTACTAGAATATACTTAAGAAGCAAGGCTGCCAATGTACATAAAAAAACTGCAAACAAGAAATAATTCTTCTTGCAAATAACATGTAAGCTCCCTGTACTAGAATATACTTAAGAAGCAAGGCTGCCAATGTACATAAAAAAACTGCAAACAAGAAATAATTCTTCTTGCAAATAACATGTAAGCTCCCTGTACTAGAATATACTTAAGAAGCAAGGCTGCCAATGTACATAAAAAAACTGCAAACAAGAAATAATTCTTCTTGCAAATAACATGTAAGCTCCCTGTACTAGAATATACTTAAGAAGCAAGGCTGCCAATGTACATAAAAAAACTGCAAACAAGAAATAATTCTTCTTGCAAATAACATGTAAGCTCCCTGTACTAGAATATACTTAAGAAGCAAGGCTGCCAATGTACATAAAAAAACTGCAAACAAGAAATAATTCTTCTTGCAAATAACATGTAAGCTCCCTGTACTAGAATATACTTAAGAAGCAAGGCTGCCAATGTACATAAAAAAACTGCAAACAAGAAATAATTCTTCTTGCAAATAACATGTAAGCTCCCTGTACTAGAATATACTTAAGAAGCAAGGCTGCCAATGTACATAAAAAAACTGCAAACAAGAAATAATTCTTCTTGCAAATAACATGTAAGCTCCCTGTACTAGAATATACTTAAGAAGCAAGGCTGCCAATGTACATAAAAAAACTGCAAACAAGAAATAATTCTTCTTGCAAATAACATGTAAGCTCCCTGTACTAGAATATACTTAAGAAGCAAGGCTGCCAATGTACATAAAAAAACTGCAAACAAGAAATAATTCTTCTTGCAAATAACATGTAAGCTCCCTGTACTAGAATATACTTAAGAAGCAAGGCTGCCAATGTACATAAAAAAACTGCAAACAAGAAATAATTCTTCTTGCAAATAACATGTAAGCTCCCTGTACTAGAATATACTTAAGAAGCAAGGCTGCCAATGTACATAAAAAAACTGCAAACAAGAAATAATTCTTCTTGCAAATAACATGTAAGCTCCCTGTACTAGAATATACTTAAGAAGCAAGGCTGCCAATGTACATAAAAAAACTGCAAACAAGAAATAATTCTTCTTGCAAATAACATGTAAGCTCCCTGTACTAGAATATACTTAAGAAGCAAGGCTGCCAATGTACATAAAAAAACTGCAAACAAGAAATAATTCTTCTTGCAAATAACATGTAAGCTCCCTGTACTAGAATATACTTAAGAAGCAAGGCTGCCAATGTACATAAAAAAACTGCAAACAAGAAATAATTCTTCTTGCAAATAACATGTAAGCTCCCTGTACTAGAATATACTTAAGAAGCAAGGCTGCCAATGTACATAAAAAAACTGCAAACAAGAAATAATTCTTCTTGCAAATAACATGTAAGCTCCCTGTACTAGAATATACTTAAGAAGCAAGGCTGCCAATGTACATAAAAAAACTGCAAACAAGAAATAATTCTTCTTGCAAATAACATGTAAGCTCCCTGTACTAGAATATACTTAAGAAGCAAGGCTGCCAATGTACATAAAAAAACTGCAAACAAGAAATAATTCTTCTTGCAAATAACATGTAAGCTCCCTGTACTAGAATATACTTAAGAAGCAAGGCTGCCAATGTACATAAAAAAACTGCAAACAAGAAATAATTCTTCTTGCAAATAACATGTAAGCTCCCTGTACTAGAATATACTTAAGAAGCAAGGCTGCCAATGTACATAAAAAAACTGCAAACAAGAAATAATTCTTCTTGCAAATAACATGTAAGCTCCCTGTACTAGAATATACTTAAGAAGCAAGGCTGCCAATGTACATAAAAAAACTGCAAACAAGAAATAATTCTTCTTGCAAATAACATGTAAGCTCCCTGTACTAGAATATACTTAAGAAGCAAGGCTGCCAATGTACATAAAAAAACTGCAAACAAGAAATAATTCTTCTTGCAAATAACATGTAAGCTCCCTGTACTAGAATATACTTAAGAAGCAAGGCTGCCAATGTACATAAAAAAACTGCAAACAAGAAATAATTCTTCTTGCAAATAACATGTAAGCTCCCTGTACTAGAATATACTTAAGAAGCAAGGCTGCCAATGTACATAAAAAAACTGCAAACAAGAAATAATTCTTCTTGCAAATAACATGTAAGCTCCCTGTACTAGAATATACTTAAGAAGCAAGGCTGCCAATGTACATAAAAAAACTGCAAACAAGAAATAATTCTTCTTGCAAATAACATGTAAGCTCCCTGTACTAGAATATACTTAAGAAGCAAGGCTGCCAATGTACATAAAAAAACTGCAAACAAGAAATAATTCTTCTTGCAAATAACATGTAAGCTCCCTGTACTAGAATATACTTAAGAAGCAAGGCTGCCAATGTACATAAAAAAACTGCAAACAAGAAATAATTCTTCTTGCAAATAACATGTAAGCTCCCTGTACTAGAATATACTTAAGAAGCAAGGCTGCCAATGTACATAAAAAAACTGCAAACAAGAAATAATTCTTCTTGCAAATAACATGTAAGCTCCCTGTACTAGAATATACTTAAGAAGCAAGGCTGCCAATGTACATAAAAAAACTGCAAACAAGAAATAATTCTTCTTGCAAATAACATGTAAGCTCCCTGTACTAGAATATACTTAAGAAGCAAGGCTGCCAATGTACATAAAAAAACTGCAAACAAGAAATAATTCTTCTTGCAAATAACATGTAAGCTCCCTGTACTAGAATATACTTAAGAAGCAAGGCTGCCAATGTACATAAAAAAACTGCAAACAAGAAATAATTCTTCTTGCAAATAACATGTAAGCTCCCTGTACTAGAATATACTTAAGAAGCAAGGCTGCCAATGTACATAAAAAAACTGCAAACAAGAAATAATTCTTCTTGCAAATAACATGTAAGCTCCCTGTACTAGAATATACTTAAGAAGCAAGGCTGCCAATGTACATAAAAAAACTGCAAACAAGAAATAATTCTTCTTGCAAATAACATGTAAGCTCCCTGTACTAGAATATACTTAAGAAGCAAGGCTGCCAATGTACATAAAAAAACTGCAAACAAGAAATAATTCTTCTTGCAAATAACATGTAAGCTCCCTGTACTAGAATATACTTAAGAAGCAAGGCTGCCAATGTACATAAAAAAACTGCAAACAAGAAATAATTCTTCTTGCAAATAACATGTAAGCTCCCTGTACTAGAATATACTTAAGAAGCAAGGCTGCCAATGTACATAAAAAAACTGCAAACAAGAAATAATTCTTCTTGCAAATAACATGTAAGCTCCCTGTACTAGAATATACTTAAGAAGCAAGGCTGCCAATGTACATAAAAAAACTGCAAACAAGAAATAATTCTTCTTGCAAATAACATGTAAGCTCCCTGTACTAGAATATACTTAAGAAGCAAGGCTGCCAATGTACATAAAAAAACTGCAAACAAGAAATAATTCTTCTTGCAAATAACATGTAAGCTCCCTGTACTAGAATATACTTAAGAAGCAAGGCTGCCAATGTACATAAAAAAACTGCAAACAAGAAATAATTCTTCTTGCAAATAACATGTAAGCTCCCTGTACTAGAATATACTTAAGAAGCAAGGCTGCCAATGTACATAAAAAAACTGCAAACAAGAAATAATTCTTCTTGCAAATAACATGTAAGCTCCCTGTACTAGAATATACTTAAGAAGCAAGGCTGCCAATGTACATAAAAAAACTGCAAACAAGAAATAATTCTTCTTGCAAATAACATGTAAGCTCCCTGTACTAGAATATACTTAAGAAGCAAGGCTGCCAATGTACATAAAAAAACTGCAAACAAGAAATAATTCTTCTTGCAAATAACATGTAAGCTCCCTGTACTAGAATATACTTAAGAAGCAAGGCTGCCAATGTACATAAAAAAACTGCAAACAAGAAATAATTCTTCTTGCAAATAACATGTAAGCTCCCTGTACTAGAATATACTTAAGAAGCAAGGCTGCCAATGTACATAAAAAAACTGCAAACAAGAAATAATTCTTCTTGCAAATAACATGTAAGCTCCCTGTACTAGAATATACTTAAGAAGCAAGGCTGCCAATGTACATAAAAAAACTGCAAACAAGAAATAATTCTTCTTGCAGTGGCCTCTGCCGATTCCTCATAGTCAAACCAGTTGACTGCCGCATCCCCTGATTCTTGGTCACTGAAGAACTGGACTTCCTCGTCGTTTTCATCAAAATTTTGAAAGTCTGAATTTATGCAATAAATTAAGGGCACAGAAAAGTACTCAGAAACCACAGTTACTTGATTCTCATTAAGCACATCCAAATCGTCCGAGTTCTCGGTTACAACAGACTCAAATGAGAAAGAAAAAAATGACCTGGACATAACTGTGGCATCGGGGTTTTCATCCCCAGGATTACCAGACTCAGACTCAGTCGAGCTGGAACCTGATTCCGACTCATAAGACTCGGTGGAATCAGATTCCGGCTCACTACCTGACCCGGTGCTGCTAGATAAGAATCCCTCCTCGTACTGCCAAGTGAGAGAGGGTGCGATAGATGCATCCAAGATAGTCGCTGGAAGGCCCGCAGCTGTTTCATCCCCAATCATGGAAACCGAGGAGTTATCCCCGAAGCACTTTTGGTCGATCGAAGGATCTGAAAGTAGACATGCCAGCGCTACCCCTATCTTAAGTTCGGTGCCTTCAGAATCCACTGCCTTACACTGCTCAACCTCAGCTGATGGGTCTGTCTACTCATCGGCAACGTTATCCCCGGGTAATTGTAAGTCGAAGAAGATCTCGAAACCAGGCACGCGCTTCCTCTCCGTGTTCAGCCATGGCTCTGGGAAGCCGCAAAATGGAAAGTCTTCCCCCTCCCGGACGAAACGTCCGTTTAGGGTACCCCGAATGGGCCGATGCATTAATTCAAAAGGCTTCCCAGCCTTTTTTGCCCTGGCTCTCCCAGCTATTTCTTTACCCTTCCTCACCCAGTCCTTTTTGGTGGGCAGATAACCCAATCCAAAGGTGTGAGGGTTGTGTGGCACTTCGGCCAACGCTACGACGCCCTTCCGGCCGCTCCTTTCTAATCCCATTCCGGGGATGTGTTGTAACTTGTTCATGAGGTAGACGGATTGAGCACTGACGTACACCCCCTCATTTACAGCCATAATATTCTGCACCACTTGAGCCTCAGCCAAAGTGAACCCTGATAAGAACACATCCTCAGTGCCATGCTCGATTTCCAAGACTGGTGTGGACACTTCCGACGGCGGATGGATTGATGAATTCCCGAAGACAATAGCCACCCCCTTCCCGTGAGGGTACTTCAACATCTGATGTAAAGTGGAAGAGACTGCCCTGACTTGGTGCAACCACGGTCGCCTCAAAAGTAGGTTGAAGGTTGCGGGAACGTCTGGAATTCAACGTTGTGTTGTCCGGGACCAACTTGGGTCTGAATTTTGTCAGTCCCCATCACTTCCCTGCTAGTATTATCGTATGCTCTGATCACTTGAGTAGTCGGCACGAAGTCCACGGGCTTCAACCCGATTGCATACGCTGTTCTGGTTGGGCAGACATTGATGGCGGACCCGGTATCAACAAGTACCACCGGTGTTCACCCGATTCCATTAGATGAAAATGAGACACGCGAGATGAAAATGAGACATGATATGGGACACGCGAGATGAAAATGAGACACGCGAGATGAAGTCCACGGGCTTCAACCCGATTCCATTAGATGAAAATGAGACACGCGAGATGCGTGCACACGTGCACGCAAACCGAGGACCGAACCTAAGGCACAAATGCCACTCTAACAAAGCATGGCAAGGTATGAAACATGATATGCAAACATGAAAATTTCAGCACCAAAATATGATGCAAAATAGCCCCGAAACATGGAAACATGGCACCCGATGCATGAAATGAGACCCGAAACTCGAAACTAGGCGCATGGAATGACTTATAGCTATACAAAGCATGCATTATTTGAATATGAAACATAAATACAGAATCAAGGAAGTCCCAAAACAAGCATATTTCCAGTTTTAAGCAAGGCCAAAAGGTGAACACAAGTAGGGCTAAGCTAACATGCAAAAATGGCCTCAAAAGAGAGGTAAAGAAGCAAGTAGCAGCTGCTGGCCCCAAAAAATGAAGAGCCCTTCAAAAAAGTTGAAGAGAGTCTCAAAACAAGGTATTTTACAGTTTATGGTCGAGCCCAAAACAGTGCACAAGTAAGCTTAAAATACTATGCAAGAAATAGGCCTAAAAGAAGGTTTAAACACAAAGTATAAAAATGGAGCCTCAAACAGAAAACGTCCCTTGATAAAACATGAAGAGGGGGTCAAAATAAGGCCATTTACAGTTCGGACCAAAGCCTAAAAAAGTAAGCACAAGGGGCTAACAAATCATGCAAAAATATGGCCAAAAGAGGGATATAAAGGCAAGTGGAAAATGGAAGCCTCAAACAGTGATGAGCCCTTCAACAATGTTGAAGAAGGGATCAAAATAATCCACTTTACAGTTTATTACAGTCCTCAAAACAGTTTACACGTAGGCCAAAAATACTACACAAGAAATAGGTATACAAGAGAGGTAAAGAAACAAGTGCAAAAAGGAAGCCTCAAACAATGAGAGGCCCTTAAAAGAACATGAAAAAGAGCTCAAAAAAATGTTATTTTCAGTTAGGGTCGAAGCCCAAAAGTGCAAGCAAGAATGGCTAAGAAAGCATGCAAAAATGAACTCAAAAGAGGGGAAAAATGACTCACCCTTGTAGACCAATCTTTGACAGCCTCTTGGCACAAGAAATGGTGCTCCTCGGCTCTAGAAAGCAGCTCCAAGTGGCTGGAATGGAGGTGGTGGTGTGGTGCTAGGTGGTGGTGTAGAAATGGTGTAGGAACTTAAGGGTTTTGAGGGTTAGGATGTAGAGAGGGAGAGATGCAACATATGAGGCTCAAAGCAAAAATTTCTAACCCCCCAAAACCAGCTGGGAGTGCTGGTTATATAGATAAAAAGGGTGGAAAAGAGGGGGAAAAATGGGGGGGAAAACAATTCAAGTTTCCCCCCAAAAGGCCAAACCCTCGGACATAAGGCCTAGAGGAAAACAAAATTCACTTCTAGGACACACTTGGGGAGGGGTTATGGCCGGCTAGCTAAAAAGGGCAAAAAAATTCGTTTCACCAGCTAGGTGGCCGGCCTGCTAGATTTTCTGGCCGGCCTGCTACTTTCAGGACAAAAAAAATGGGCTACCGGAAAGAAAAGTGTCCTGTGGGTGATTGGGAAGTCCAATGGTGGCCGTTCAAGTGTCCAAATTGAAGCCTCGGAAGTTGTCTTTCCAATGGAGCAAACCTTGCATTAAAATTCCTCCTGTGGAAAAAGGTATGCCGTTTTTCGTGAAGCCGCGCAGATTTCAGTCCAACCGGAGTGATGCCCTACTTTAATCAACTATATCTCCCCCGTCCAGAATTGGATTTAGGAGATTCTTGAGTGCAAAATGAAGCCCCGAAAATTCTGACTTGAAGCCCTATGGACATTGAGAGATGGTCTACGGGACCTCTCCCTTCCCTCAGGAAAAGAAACAGAGAAAACCGAGTCTGGTTCACAAACCGAGACAAGGCATAGAAGAGGGTTCGGAAGTCCGGAGGTAGGGCTCATGGCCGTGACTCTGAAACTTCTGAACAAGCACATTATGCAACATCACCAAGCGTTCAATCAGTGACGTCTGAGTCTTAAGGTCGGTCAGAAATGGGGTGTCTACAGTTGCGCCTCTTTGACAGAACTCGGAAGTCACAAGTGACGGGAGTGAATGTCAAAGCCCAGAGACGACCCATTTTTGACAAGGCCGAAGACTTAGACAAACATACAAGATAAACAGTGATGTGCCCGCAGGCATGCCCGCAGGCAGGGGGCAAAATGCAAACTGATATGCAAGAAGATTTTGAAGATTGGACTTATACGCTACGCGAAGCCGGTATGAAAATTGGACTTATACGCTACGCGAAGCCGGTTTGAAGATTGAGGATTCATGCAATGCACTATAATGTAGTGGCTAAAACGCAATGTAATGACTAAGAGGTGAAGGTACCTTACAGGGGCAATTGGCAATGACTTACCTCATGCTGCTGGGGATCTTTCGCTTCTTCTCAGTTGAACCACAGGTACTACTTTTCTCCCTGACTATGGTTGCAGCTTTCCCTATTCTCCAACAGGGTGACAGACTAGGTTGGATCAGTATCCAGAATCGAGGCGCATACAGATGCCATCTCAATCTATGGGGCTGCCACACAGATTTCAAGCCAAGGATACACCCCTAGGTATTTAAACCAGACTTTAGTCTCGGAAATCCCGAACCTTTGTGCTCTAGGCATGAGCCATTCGAACTCTAGTTTCCACCGTCTCAGTTGGTCTCCTAGGAACTCACCGTAAACATAGGCAGGTGGCTATACCATACCACGGGAAGTCGTTCGGGCACGACAAACACCAAAGGAATTACACCTTTAGAGGATTTAAGGTCTCCTAGACCAGAAAGTGCACAAGACGGTTCGAATAAAGATGCAGGATTTAAGGTCTCCTTAGACCGGAGGATTTAAGGTCTCCTAGACCAGACAGTAAAATAGATACGATGTAATAGATGTGGTGCAATAGATGTAAAGGGTGAACACACGCCAACCACGCTGGACTCGTGAGTGGAGAAAGAACAAAGAAAATCAAATTAGGAGCGCGTTCCACGTACCCTAAGATAAATTCCAAACACGCTGAAATCGTGTGAGGGAAAAGAACAATCTAACAACGCTGAAATCGCAAGAAGAGGTCCGAAAACAATTGCTCAAGTGCGCACACAACGCAACTAGAGATAAAATCCAAACACGTTGAAATCGTGTGAGGAACGGGACACTCAAACCACGCTGAAATCGTGAGAGGAGGTCCAAACACAAACCGCCCAGCGCGTCTACAACGCAACCTGAGATAAAATCCAAACACGCTGAAATCGCGTAAGGAACGGGACACTCAAACCACGCTGAAATCATGAGAGGAGGTCCAAACAACAACCGCCCAGGTCCGCGCACAACGCAACCTGAGATAAAATCCAAACACGCTAAAATCGTGTAAGGAACGGGACACTCAAACCACGCTGAAATCGTGAGAGGAGGTCCAAACAACAACCGCCCAAGTGCGCGCACCACGCAACCTGAGATAAAATCCAAACACGCTGAAATCGTGTAAGGAACGGGACACTCAAACCACGTTGAAATCGTGAGAGGAGGTCCAAACAACAACCGCCCAGGTGTGCGCACAACGCAACCTAAGATAAAATCCAAACACACTGAAATCGTGTAAGGAACGGGACACTCAAACCATGCTGAAATCGTGAGAGGAGGTCCAAACAACAACCGCCCAGGTGCGCGCACAACGCAACCTGATATAAAATCCAAACACGCTGAAATCGTGTAAGGAACGGGACACTCAAACCATGCTGAAATCATGAGATGAGTCCAAACAACAACCGCCCAGGTGCGCACACAACGCAACCTGAGATGAATTCCAAACACGCTGAAAACGCGTAAGGAATGGAACACTCAAACCACGCTGAAATCGTGAGAAGAGGCCCAAACAACAACCGCCCAGGTGCGCGCACAACGCAACCTGAGATAAATTCCAAACACGCTGAAATCGTGTGAGGAAAGGGACACTCAAACCACGTTGAAATCGTGAGAGGAGGTCCAAACAACTCGGGAGTGTGTTCCACTCAACCTAAGTTGAGTACCAGGGGACAACGATCCTAAACGCTGCACGGCGCAAAAGGATATAAGATAACACAAGATGCAAATAAACGCAACAAGTGCGATGATACAATACATGTTACAAGCAATGTAGAGCTTGATGTTTAGGGAATGCAATGAATAGACAAAGCGGCACTCTAGAAAGCACCTCATGGAGTGAGTGGCGGTAAATCGCTTTACTCTGACGGGGAATGGTACTCAGAGAGAGCACTTCTGATCGCCATTCTGGCTTGAAACAGTGAAACAGTCAACACAGTATTCTGTTCACTTTGAACACACTGCTCGTATCGGCATACTGCTTATTCTGAACACGCAGCTCATAACACAATATTCTACTTATTTTGGAACATACGACTCACGCAAGACACCGCTGATTCTGAACACACGGTCCGTTCTGAACACAACTCATTCGGAACTCACAGCCCACAACATAGTATTTGGTTTATTCGGCACACAACTCATTCTGAACAGACAGCCCATAACAGAGTATTTTGTTTATTCGGCACGCAGCTCATACAAGACACTGCTCATTCTGGACATACAAGATGCAATGACGAAACTTGCAGAAGTTGAAACAATCTCAGATGCCCAACATTTTCCCTATTTTCTTTTGCTTCGTAGCTTGGAACTTTCATAGCTTCAGATGGGTCTTGGTTTTACTGTTTTCACACGACCTGGGTTGAATCCCGCGGCTTTATGAGAGAACCAATCCCGATTTGCACAAATGTGGAGAACGACACGGCACTCTGAGCACGAAACGATTTTTGAAATTGAAATGAGAAATGGGTTCTCAACCGGGTATTGAGCCTACAACTGACCACAGCCAAAATGACTCAACAATGGAAAACAAAGGTAGAACGACCTAAACACAACTCAACAAAGGAGAAACAAGGTAAAATGACCTAAACACATTTGTTGACACTCAAACGACTTAAAACAAGAAACGAGACAAACAAAACGCACAAACACAACACTCAGCTGTGTTACAAAGGCGAGAGACCTCTCGGTGCACGAGGAGCTAGTTTCTCCAGGTATTGTTTCCCACCCTTTCTCATTTGTGATTCTCACATCACTCGGCCCTTAGGCTCTATTTTTCTGAAAAAGCCCTTTTCTCACTTTTTCTCTCAGCGCACATCTCTCTATTCTTTAATCTCTCATTTTTTATCCCTCCCCTGGGTGGTTGATGGACAAACAAAAAGTTGCGGGCTCTTGCCCCTAGCATTCCGATAGATTCTTCTTCTTGTTCACAACAGTGAGTTTCTTCCACAGAGGGGTTGTGATGCGGCTGGATGTGCAGCAGATCTATAATTGACATTGGCTGATGATGCTCCACCAGGGAGTTTGGACGTGATCAGATCATTCCAGTTCGTGCTTTGCACTTGACTTGATACCTCGCTACTTGGAGGATGTTGAGAGCTTTCAGCCCTTTTCTGCTAACTTCAGTTGTGCCCTCTTCTGGCGAATACGATGCCCTTTCTGGCAAGTAGAGTGCCCTTTCTGGAAAATGCATTGACAACGAGGAAAAAACAGGAAACCTGACTCAACTGTGCCCCTAGTTCATCAATTTGACCATTTTTTGTTTTGGCTTTCTAAAACAATTTTGATCAAAATGAAAGTTAGATTAACGCGCTTGTTCTATTTTCTGATTTAAAATCATGCAAGTTAGGCTGTGAGCACTGAAAATTTTCCCTTTTTGGGGTCCAAGAAATGGTCCAGTTTTGGAAAAATGAAATAATTTTTGAGAGAAAATTAGTCAACTTCATTAAAAATTCTCAAAAACTATTTTTGCAAACGGCCACTGCTTAACGAGCACAGAACCCGCTCTTGAGATGCACAACTTCAAATTCGAAGGAAAATTGCCACTTGGCTTGAGGGGAACTGCATGGCAACGGAAAGTTGCCCCTTGTTTGAACGTCACCGCGGCGCATTGAATGGCAACGGAAAGTTGCCCCTTGTTTGGATGGCACCGCAATGCATTGTAGACAGTCCTCAGAGTGACGAACACAACCAAATCCTCAGATACAGAGAAGACAAAGATGACCAGAACCATCGCATGGACACAATCGAATTGTTTTACGGCTGGACTTCAGAATGAAGTTGCCTACGTATCCCAAAGATGGGAATCAAGCCTTACGTAGTTCAGGGTTAAGGTACACTCGAGTATTAACCTCTCCTTTTTAGGCTCTAACTTTTGCCAAGGCACCCGTTGCAGGTTTTTGACCTTGCGAGCTTTGTTCTTCTTTCTTTCTCTTTTCTTTTCTTTTCTTCTTCTTTTTTGATATTATTTTCTTTTCTTTTCTTTTCTTTTTTTGCATTTTTTCTTTCTTTTTTTTTTCTTTTCTTTTCTTTTTCTTCTTTTTTCTTTTTCTTCTTTTTCTTGCTCTAACTTTTGCCTGGGTCGCCCTTCCGGGTTATGTGACGTAATCAAAGTAAGAGAGGTTCTTTGGATAAAATGGAATGAGACCCGAAACATGAAATTAGGTACATCTAAATCTGAACCAAAGAGTCCAAATCCGGCAAATCGTTTTGAGAAAACAGATTTTTGAAAGAAGTGCCAAACATGGATTGCTTTGCCAGATACAGAGTCGCCACTTAAATATTTTATTTTGGAGAATTTAGGAAACCCTAACTTGTTTGCCTAAGGCCACGTGTCCGTCATCACCAAAGTTGCCTCGGCTCGGGAACTTGGGTACGATTGGGGAAGGTCACTTCGTGAGCACCCCCGCTCGCCCGATCAAAGATCGGCCTCTACTAACCATGATATCTAGTTTTGAAAACATTGTGTGTTCTTATTCCGGTTATTAGCCTAGATTACTATGTGATGCGCACAGCATACAAGTATAGACTGGATCGCCTGAATTGGAACAAAACATTTCATGTTTGTTTGTTTGAAAATGGTTTGATGGTGCTACCCGCAAGTAGGCTAAGACGTGGATTTGCCACCCTCCGGTGGGCTTAGAAAACATGATTTTGCCACTATCTAGTGGGCTTTAAAACACACATTTGATGAATTGTTCCAATTCAAATGACCCAACCTTCACCCACAAGCATTCAGGCAGTTATATCACATAAGCATTTAGCCTCATGGTAAACATGCTATCATGGCAGTCACTCACACGCATGCAAGGATGCTAAAGCATAAAACTTACCGAGTACTCCAAGCCAAAACAGAAGCTAATTAGAAATCCATGCATGATCCTAACATACAAAGATGCCTAATGCAACACATGCAAAAATGCAACTATAGCAGGCTCGGCTATTCTAAACATAGCATATGAAATGCTACAGCTAACACGCATTCAACTTGGAATTGAAAATACGATGCAGTTAGTATGATGCGCCGAGCCCAGTGCATGCAAAACAGATGAATGAATGCAAACATGCTATCATACTGTATGCTAATTGAAACATGCCCTAATCTAACCATCATAAGCGGGTAAATAAAAGGGAGAAAGACGTGGGGTTGGAAGACATACATCACACACACGCACACTTATTACAACATTGCCCTCGCGCAGAGGGTCCGAATAAATAATATATAGTCCCAAATAATTACAGTCCAAATAATTACAAAATCCTAATTAATTAACAAATTAAACTAGGTAAGCTTTAAACTAGCATGCAGGCTAGGGACTGCCTCGACGCTACTTCGGATGATGAATGATGCATGTCCGGGTTACCTTTGCATGGAAATCCACTGTGACGCCCCAATTAGCCTCTGTTTTGCAATATTTTTTTGGAAAGCGTGCCAAAACCCGGAAGACTGTCGATTCTTGATTTGCTGCAACGGAGAGCAGGAAAGGGGCATGTAAATGTATTTTTACACATGTATGCGTGACTACTCTTCAGGGAGTGTAGTCCTCGATCCTCGTGCCACCAATCACGCATATCGATGCATGATGGCCGAAGAGTCGATTTGCATGACTCAATATGGAATAAATGCACACATAAACACAACAAAACCTAAACTCCATCATGGATAATTCGGAGTGTCGATGACTGGGAATTGAGACACGTTCTGTCACTCGGAGTACGAAACGTCCCTCATTTCCCGTGCTCGGGTTAATGCCTATTCCAAACACAATGCAATATGCCTGACATGCATGAATGCAATTCTAACATGCAACCTAGTATACGCAATGCTATGAAATGGCATACGCAATGCGCGATGTAACATGGCATACACGATGCTCTAACATACAACCTAGCATACGCAATGCTATGAATTGAAATGGCATACACAATGCACGATGGACTTACACCAACATGAGTGGACCTCAGCCGCACTCACATCAATGGCCATTAGATGAAAATGAGACACGCGAGATGCGTGCACACGTGCACGCAAATCGAGGACCGAACCTAAGGCACAAATGCCACTCTAACAAAGCATGGCAAGGTATGAAACATGATATGCAAACATGAAAATTTCAGCACCAAAATATGATGCAAAATAGCCCCGAAACATGGAAACATGGCACCCGATGCATGAAATGAATCACGGAATATGAAATGAGGTACATGGAATGGCCTACGGCTATGCAAAGCATGCATTATTTGAAGAAACATAAATACAGAATCAAGGAAGTCCCAAAACAAGCATATTTCTAGTATTAAGAAAGGCCAAAAGGTGAACACAAGTAGGGCTAAGCTAACATGCAAAAATGGCCTCAATAGAGAGGTAAAGAAGCAAGTAGCAGCTGCTGGACCCAAAAAATGAAGATCCCTTCAATAAAGTTGAAGAGAGGCTCAAAAGAAGGTATTTTACAGTTTATGGCCGAGCCCAAAACAGTGCACAAGTAAGCTTAAAATACTATGCAAGAAATAGGCCTAAAAGAAGGTTTAAACACAAAGTATAAAAAGGGAGCCTCAAACAGTAAAAGTCCCTTGATAAAACATGAAGAGGGGGTCAAAATAAGGCCATTTACAGTTCGTACCAAAGCCTAAAAAAATAAGCACAAGGGGCTAACAAATCATGCAAAAATATGGCCAAAAGAGGAATATAAAGGCAAGTGGCAAATGGAAGCCTCAAACAGTGATGAGCCCTTCAACAATGTTGAAGAAAGGCTCAAAATTAGCCACTTTACAGTTTATTACAGAGCTCAAAACAGTTTACACGTAGGCCAAAAATACTACACAAGAAATAGGTATACAAGAGAGGTAAAGAAGCAAGTGCAAAAAGGAAGCCTCATACAGTGAGAGGCCCTTAAACAAACATGAAAAACAGCTCAAAAAAATGCTATTTTCAGTTAGGGTCGAAGCCCAAAAGTGTAAGAAAGAATGGCTAAGAAAGCATGCAAAAATGAACTCAAAAGAGGGGAAAAATGACTCACCCTTGTAGACCAATCTTTTACAACCTCTTGGCACAAGAAATGGTGCTCCTCGGCTCTAGAAAGCAGCTCCAAGTGGCTGGAATGGAGGTGGTGGTGTAGTGCTAGGAGGTGGTGTAGAAATGGTGTAGGAACTTAAGGGTTTTGAGGGTTAGGATGTAGAGAGGGAGAGATGCAACATATGAGTTCTAACCCCCCAAAACCAGCTGGGAGTGCTGGTTATATAGATAAAAAGGGTGGAAAAGAGGGGGGAAAATGGGGGGGGAAAACAATTCAAGTTTCCCCCCAAAAGGCCAAACCCTCGGACATAAGGCCTAAAGGAAAACAAAATTCACTTCTAGGACACACTTGGGGAGGGGGTTAGGGCCGGCTAGCTAAAAAGGGAAAAAAAAGTCGTTTCACCAGCTAGGTGGCCGGCCTGCTACTTTCAGGACAAAAAAATGGGCTTCCGGAAAGAAAAGTGTCCGGTGGGTAATTAGGAAGTCCAATGGTGGCCGTTCAAGTGTCCAAATTGAAGCCCCGGAAGTTAGCTTTCCAATGGCGCAAACCTTACATTAAAAGTCCTCCTGTGGAAAACGTTATGCCCTTTTTGGTGAAGCCGCGCAGATTTCGGTCCAACCGGAGTGATGCCCTACTTTAATCAACTATATCTCCCCCGTCCGGAATTGGATTTAGGAGATTCTTGAGTGAAAAATGAAGCCCCGGAAGTACTATTTCCAACGGTGGTGGCCTCATAGCTTGATTCCAAGTATGCAAATGAATAGGCCCATTCGGTGAGGGCTGTTCGACTCTTTCTTAACGGTTCATGCCCATTTTCTCCCCCAACTGGATTTCTTCCCTCTTCTCCCCTTTTCTTCGACTCCAAACCCCTAAGTAAGGTGTTTTGAGAGATTTTTCAAAGATTTCATCTCTCTTTCATTTATTTCCACTTTGTCCTTGCTCGGTTTATCGAAAAGCGCAACATTTGACAAAATGCGAGCCTCGGAACATCGTAAAAAACTTTATTTCAAAAATGTTTTGAAAGAGAGGGTTTTAAGGTCTAAAATCTTTTGATCAAGATTGTTTTGGTCCAAAAAGGGGTATGAAGTTGAGCTTTGACTCTCTCCTTGCCAAAGAAACTGAACCTTTCCCCTACACACCTTTCTCCATCATGTAAACCATTAGTCGCGTCCAAGTCTTAAAGGCAGTCAAAAATGGGGTGTCTACATGTATCTGTTTTGTACGACTGTATAGACTGTTACGGTACTGTTTAATAGGGATTAGGTCCCTGAACTGAATGATTGTATATGTTCACATACCGTTTTGTCTGACTGTATATATTTGAATGAAAAGTCTTTTTGCATACAGACTGTCACAGCTCATTGGACATTGTTTATTTACTGTATTGGCTTCCGCCAGCCCCTGTGCTCTGTATTACTGTATTACTGTTAAGCAGGCCTTCGGTAATCTCAGATTACTGGCCAGTTATGGTGCTAAACCCTTAGGGGCGGGTTTAGGGTCGTGACACAAGGCTTTCCGACAAAGATCAGATCAGGATGATTGTTCGGAATTTACATGGCATGTTATTGCAGAAAATGATCGTACTACCACAGTTTACCTTTCCAAACCTTCATGGAATGGGGGTTCAAATCGAGGATGCCATCCGACAAGGGATCTTTGCAGAAGATAATGAGCTGTTGAAGAGAAATGTTGCTCGCAGTTCCAATGCTACTACTGATGGTAGTGCAGCTGTGAAATGCTCAGAAGTAGACTCTATCACCATTTCCGTCAATGGTAAAAAAACCGCCACTTCAAATCGGCCCCAAGCCCGAAAATTCCATCCTCTTTACATGAGTCTCTCTCAAGCTTTGAAAAAGCTGCAAGAAGAAGGGCACCTAGAACTCCTAGAACCCCAACCCCTTCCAAATCCCTTTCCACCAAGGTATGACCCAGCTAAATACTGTGCCTATCATCAACAACACGGTCATGATACGAACTGTTGCATCCGCCTCTGTCATAAGATTCAGGATCTTATTGACGAAGGGACCCTAGCTCCACCAAAAGGACCTCAGGTTAGTACTGACCCGTCACCTCTACACCTCAATCTCATCCATACACTACCATCCACCTTCAACCCCCAACATATACATCACCCCAGCCCATCTACCCAAGCCTAAGGTGTTTATTCCGGAAAGCATGGACTTATGCATGATGGATGCACCTGGACCCCAATCATCTCAAACCCGTGGGCCCACTACTTCTGAGCTGAAGAGAATAATCGAAGATCTTCAGAGAACTGTGACAAATCTGGCCTCCGGGACATTGGCTCCGTCATCAACCACATCATATACCAGGGAGTTCATGTCAAAAGGCTCCCCAGTCTTGGAACGGGCTGCATTTGAGAAATGCCAATCCCTTGGCAGAGTGGAGGTGAGTGGAAAGAACAAGATATGGGCAGACATGGATCCCCATGAACATCTTCTGTTGGCTGTTGAGGCTTTGAAAGCCGAGGGACTGAACAAAGAGCAAGTGCTCGCAGTTGTTGCAAAAACTGTGGACGTCATTTTCGCCACTCAAGTTGGGGGTAGTTTGAATCAAGGGGCAAGCCAGGAGAAGGGCCGTTGTACCAAGAATGTTCCTTTCAGCTCTAATCCCGTGCTCGGAAGAAATTAGCAAACCCAGTCAGCGCCTGCCAATCCCTTTACTGGTGCGTCCAGCAAAAATCCACAAACCTCGAAGTATCTACCCGAGGACAGAGGGTCTTCCGTGCCCTCTATATGCCTTTGTCCAAAGCTCTCCAAAGCTCTCCAAATCCTTGTTAAACAAGGCCATCTCAAACCCCTTAAGCCTCGGCCTTTCCCGAACCCTCTTCCGGCTACGCATGATGCTACCTAGTACTGCGCGTACCATCAGCAAACTGGCCATACTACCGATAACTGCTTCCGTCTTTGCCATGAAGTACAGGATCTATTTGACAATGGGGTCATCCTCTCGCCGAGCTCAGCAAAGTCTATCGGCACTAGATCGGTGAACTTGGGGGATAATGTGATGTGATTGGGGGATGAACCAGCTGCGAGTGGCGCTCGATTAACTCCAGACGTGGGAATGGCACGCATTGTTCTGAGTAATATGCAAACACCAATTTTTGTGCTTTCTGACTTGGGTATTGAGTTAGTCTTTTTGTTTTGTATAGAGTCAGTCTTTTCTTACTGAGTCAGTTGGGTCTGTCTTGTTGTACTGGGTCGGTTCTGTTTTGTTAGAGTCTGATGATTTTGGGGGTGTTACCTCGGACATCACTTGCTTGTTTTGTGTTTGTCTTTTCGTTTTCTTTTGAGTCTGTTTCTGCCGAGGAGCCAGTTGTGCCAACAGATCTAAATAAACAACAGTGATTTTCACACTCTCATGTTTGCTTCTGCCTTGTGCCAATTGTGCCAGAAGTTCTGAATGAAATAACAGTGCTTTTCACCTATTTTTCTGTGCCTTGAAATCATTGCATTGACCTAAGTTTTTCAAAACCTTTTCGAACACTGCGATGAAAACAAAGAGGGAAGAATTCCTCGAGTTTTGCAAAATTTGATCAACTGAGAGGAAGAGAGACATGCTAAGCCCTTAATGAATGAAATCATGTTTGTTAATGTGAGTACTGAGAAGGATCCTGGCTTGATCCAGATTGGTTCTACATTGTCTTCCGTGCGAGCGATTAGTCGCTTTCTTAAAAGATTTCAAAACAAAAATGTTTTGCGCAGTCTTGCGAAGACCTGTGTGGAATCGCTCTTAAGATTATGCAGCTTAGGATCGCTCTCAGCCTTGAGACTCGACCCCCCTTTGCTTTCTGACCTTGAGCCTTAACTCAGAATGTTCAACGGTCAACCGTAATGTGAGGCTCGTGTGGCCAGATTCGAAGCATCCCTCGACCTAGAGGCAGAAAAATGTCCGATTGTGCTTGAAGAGCTGAAGATGGATCATTTCGCAAATCAATGAAGATCGGCAAGAATGCCAAATCCCAGAAGGGAGGAAAGAAGAAAGTACTGTTAAAAGACAACTGAGCTCCTATCCACAACACTAGGGGGAATTCAGCCCCCCATTGGATGGACTCCTACATCATCAGCAAACAACAACCACTCTCCTAGATTCAGATGACTTCAGGGTCTCAAAACCATTTGACATGGACAAAGCTACACTTTAACCCTTGAGGGGCTCGTTGGGCCGAAAACCCGAAAGGGAGACCCAGGAAAAAGTTAGAGCAAGAAAAAAAATGAAAAAAAATGCAAAAAAAAAAAGAAGAAAAAAAGAAAAAAAAATGAAAAAAGAAAAAAAGAAATCAAAAGAATTGAAAAGAAAAGAAGAACATAGCTCGCAAGGTTGAAAACCCAGAAGGGTGGCCTTGGCAAAAGTTAGAGCGCAAAAGGAGAGGGTAATACACGAGTGTACCTTAACCCCAAACTACGTAAGGCTTGATTCCCATCTTTGGGATACGTAGGCAACTTCATTCTAAAGTCCAGCTGTAAAACAATTCAAATTTGATTGTGTCCATGCGATGGTTTTGGTCATCTTTGTCTTCTCTGTATCTGAGGATTTGGTTGTGTTCGCCACTCTGAGGACTGACTACAATGCGCTGCGGTGCCATTCAAACAAGGGGCAACTTTCCGTTGCCATTCAATGCGCCGCGGTGCCGTTCAAACAAGGAGTAACTTTCCGTTGCCATACAGCTCTTTTCAAGCAAGGGGCAATTTTCCTTCGTATTTGAGGTTGTGCATCTCAAGAGTAGGTTCTATGCTCGTTGAGCAGTGACCATTTGCAAAAATAGTTTTTTTGAGATTTTTTTTAATGAGGTTGACTAATTCTCTCAAAAATTATTCCATTCTTCTAAAACTGGACCTTTTTCTTGGACCCAAAAAAGGAAAATTTTTAGTGCTCATAGCCTGACTTGCATGATTTTGAATCAGAAAATTGAACAAGCGTGTTAATCTAACTCTCATTTTGGTGAAAATTGTTTTAACAGAAAGCCAAAAACAAAAAATGGTCAAAATGATGAACTAGGGGCACAGTTGAGTCAGGTGTTCTGTCTTTTTTCCATTGTCAACACACTTGCTAGAAAGGGCATTGTACCTGCCAGAAAGGGCATTGTACCTGCCAGAAAGGGGGACCACTGAAGCTGACCACAAAAGGGTAGAAAGCTCTCACATCCTCCAAGTAACGAGGTATCAAGCCAAGTGCGAAGCACGAGCTGGAATGAGGCAAGATATTATACTCCCTCATCTGGACAGATCTGATCACGTCCAAACTCCCCAACAGAGCCTCGTCAACCGATGACAGCTGCAGATTGCTACACACCCAGTTGCAGCGCAATTCCTCTGTGGGAGGAATTCACTAGCTGTGCGCAGAAGAAAGAGAATCTAGCAGAATGCTAGGGGCAAGAGCCCGCAACTTCTTGTTTATCCATCAACCACCCAGGGGAGGGATAAAAAATGAGAGATTAAAGAATAGAGAGATGTGCGCTGAGAGAAAAAGTGAGGAAAAGGGTTTTGTGAGAAAAGCCGAGCCTGAGGGCCGAGTGATGTGAGAATCACAAATAAGAAATTCTTGTTTTGAGTCGTTTGAGTGCCAATAGATGTGTTTAGGTTGTTTTACCTTGTTTTTCCTTTGTTGAGTTGTGTTTAGGTTGTTCTACCTTTGTTTTCCGTTGTTGAGTCGTTTTGGCTGTGGTCAGTTGTAGGCTCAATACCCGGTTAAGAATTCATTTCTCAATTTCAAAATGAATCGTTTTGTGCTTAGGAGTGCCGTGTCGTTCTCCACATTTGTGCAAAACAAGATTTTGTTCTTTAAAAAAAAAAACCGCAGGGTTCTACCCAGGTCATGTGAGAACAGTAAAACCAGGACCTATCTGAAGCTATATGGGTTCCAGACTGCAAAGCAAAAGAAAAGAGGGAAAATTTAGAGCATCCGAGTTTGTTTCAACTTCTACAGGTTTCGTTTTTGTATCCCGTCTTTTCAGATCGGACTGTCTGTTCAGACTGAGCTGTGTGCCGAGTAAACTGAATACTGTGTTAGGAGCTGCGTGTTCAGAATGAGCAGTGTGCTGATACGAGCTGTGTGTTCAAAGTGATCAGAATACTGTGTTGACTGTTTCGCTGTTGCAAGCCAGAATGGCGATCAGAAGTGCTCTCCCTGAGTACCATTCCCCGTCAGAGTAAAGCGGTTTACCGCCACTCACTCCATGAGGTGCTTTCTAGAGTGCCGCTTTGTTTGTTTATTGCATTCCCTTAGCATCATGTTCCCCATTACTTGTAACATGTACTGTATCATCACACTTATTGCTTTCATTTGCATCTTGTATTATCTCTTATTGTTTATCCTTTTACGTCGGGCAGCGTTTAGGATCGTGGTCCCCCGGGACTTAACTTAGGATGCGTGGAACGCGCTCTTGAGTTACTTGACCTCTTCTTACGATTTCAGCGTGGTTAGAGTATTCCTTTCCTTACACGATTTTAGCATGTTTGGAATTTATCTCAGGTTGCGTTGTGTACACACCTGGGCAATTGTTTTCAGGCCTCTTCTCACGATTTCAGCATGGTTTGAGTGTCCGTTTCCTCACACGATTTCAGCGTGTTTGGAATTTATCTCAGGTTGCGTTGTGTACGCACTTGAGCGGTTCTTCGGACCTCTTCTTACGATTTCAGCGTGGTTAGAGTGTTCCTTTCCTTACACGATTTTAGCGTGTTTGGAGTTTATCTCAGGTTGCGTTGTGTACGCACATGGGCAATTGTTTTCAGGCCTCTTCTCACGATTTCAGCGTGGTTTGAGTGCCCGTTTCCTCACACGATTTCAGCGTGTTTGGAATTTATCTCAGGTTGCGTTGTGTACGCACCTGGGCGGTTGTTTTCGCACTTCTTCTTATAATTTCAGCGTGGTTAGAGTGTCTCCATTCCTTACGCGATTTCAGCGTGTTTGGAATTTATCACAGGTTGCGTTATAGACGCGCTGGGCGGGTTGTGGGACCTCATCTCACGATTTCAGCGTGGTTTGAGCGTCCCGTTCCTTACGCGATTCTAGCGTGTTTGGAATTTATCTCGGGACGCGTGAAGCGCGAGCCCGAGCAGTTGTTTTCGCACCTCTTCTCACGATTTCAGCGTGGTTAGAGTGTCTCATTTCCTCACACGATTTCAGCTTGTTTGGAATTTGTTTACCTCTTCTCACAATTTCAGTGTGATTGCAGCCTCCCCTTCCTCACACAATTTTCAGCATGTTTTTATCCTAGGTTGCGTGGAACGCGCTCCTAATTAATTTTCTTTGTTCTGCCTTCACTCATGAGTCCAGCGTGGTTAGAGTATGTCACCCTTTGCATCTATTATGCTCTCTGTTGCATCGCATCTATTATCTATTACATCATATCTGTTTTATCGTCTGGTCTAGGAGACTTTAAATCCTCCAAAGGTGCAATTCCTTTGGTATTTTTCGTGCCCGAACGACTTCCGGTGGTTTGGTATAGCCACCTGCCTGTGTTTGCGGTGAGTTCCTAGGAGACCAACTGAGACGGTGGAAACTAGAGTTCGAATGGCTTATGCCCAGAACGCAAAGGTTCGGGATTTCCGAGACTAAAGTCTGGTTTAAATACCAAGGGGTATATCCTTGGCCTGAAATCTGTATGGCAGCTCCATAGATTAAGATAGCATGTCTATGCACCTCGATTCTGGATACTAAACCAATCTAGTTTGTCACCCTGTTGGAGAATAGGGAAAGCTGCGACCATAGTTAGGGAGAAAAGTAGTACCTGTGGTTCAACAAAGAAGAAGCAAAACACCCCTAGCAGCATGAGGCCCGATATTGTATGTACGGTTCATTCGAGGCTGGCACGACCAGACGAGCCGGACATGTATTATGTTCTCCGTGTAAGATGTAGCGAGAATTGAATAATTCTCTTACATCTTTTCTGTATGAATTGTAGTTAGATTTGTATTTGTTTGCTTAAAACTGTTGCATGATATGCTTCATTACAGCTTTCTTTGCATGATCATAAGTTATGTTCGGCTTTGTGCATATCATTTTGCATCTTGCCCCCTGCCTGCGGGCGTGCCTGTGGGCATGCTTGCGGGCACCTCTTTGTTATCTTGTATGTTTGTCTAAGTCTTCGGCCTTGCCAAAAATGGGTCGTCTCTGGGCTTTGACATTCACTCCCGTCACGTGTGACTTTCGAGTTCTGTCAAAGAGGGGCAACTGTAGACACCCCATTTTTGACCGACCTTAAGACTCAGACGTCACCAATTGAGCGCTCGGTGATGTTGCATATTGTGCTCGTTCTGAGGTTTCAGAGTCTCAACTGCGAGCCTTGCCTCCGAACTTCGAAGCTCTTTTGTGCTTTGCCTCGGTTTGCGAACCAGGTCTTGTTTTCTCTTCCCGAAGGGAGGGAGAGGTCTCGTAGATCATCTCTCAGTGGCCGTATGCTACGTTTCATGGTCGTAGGCCATTTTTCCCATATGGAGCCCGGTTTCTGATTTTCGGAGCCGTCGGCCGTGTGCCTCGGTTCGAGACCGCTTAACTACCTTCGATTGCTCCGGTTTTTGGCACACATCTTATTTCCTCCCTTTAGAGGGATACTGTGGCCTAGGAGACCACCTTCGTGGTCATATGCCACTTCCGGTGCCTAACATGCCTGTTTTCGGGGCCCCGAACCGCGCGTTTTGGCCCCCGAACCTTCGTTTTGCATCCGTTTTGGTCCATTTTTGGTAGAGACCTTATTTTCATGTTAGGAAGGTGGTAGGATGGTGGGAGGCCACCTTTTTCCCTGAAAAACCAGTTTTTTCATTTTCTCTCTCCAAAAGCCGATTTTTCTTACCGAAAACTGGTTTTTCCTACTTTTGAGCCATATTTTCTGGCTTTTCATACCACCATTGTGTTGTGCTCATCTGGGAGACCACCAATATGGGTAGGCCGGCCAGAAATTCATCTTGACCCTTTTGAACCTTGCTTAAAAGCTAGTTTTTCTCTCTCCTGGGTCACTTTTTCTAGTTTTTCACCATACAGCTGTGTTGCACTCATCTGGGAGGCCACCTTTTTGGGGTGGCCGGCCAGAAATTGTTGTTGACCTTTTTGACCCCTGGTCGGCCGACCAGGGGGAGTGGCCGGCCGGCCGGCCTGCTTCTTGCTTTTGCTCTTTCTAAGTGTAATCCAATTGTGCCAGCTGGAGGCCATTTGGTGCATCCTCCAGAGGAGGATACTTGAGGTCCCTTTGGGATATTTTGAAGCCTAAGGAGAGGCTTGGCTTCATATCTGAGGGTTGAGCAATTTTGGTGAAGGCATATATCCTTCATCCTCCATAGTCACTATTCCAAGCTCCAAAACCCTAGTTTTCTTGGCCTTTTTGCACTACAACCCCTAGCACCACACCTCCATCATCCATTCCAGCACTTTGGGACTGATTTTCAAGGGTTGAAGGTTCACCAACTTGGTCCAAAAGCTCCAACTTTTCTGCTCTTCAAGGGTAAGTGCCTATTTCCCTTAAACTTGCATTTTTTTGCTCCATTGATTAGCCTTACTTAAAAGTATTTCTGGACTTTGTCATAAACTAGAAAGTGTCATATTTTGAGCTCCTCTTGAATATTGATTAAGGACACTTTTCTGTTTGAGGTCTCCTACATCCTTGCATGCTTTATCCCTCTTTGTTGGCCTATTTTGCATCATATCTTAGCCCTACTTGTGAGCATTTTAGAGATTTGTCATAAACTAGAAAAAGTTTCCTTTTGAGCTTATAAACATGTTTGTTTAAGATACTTTTTCTGTTTGGGGTCATCTACCCGCTTTCATGTCTTATTTCCTCATATTTTGAGCTACGCACGAGAGCACTTGCATTGGCCTTGATTTGGCCTTTTAGCCACTGAAAAGTCTTTGAGCCTCAAAAATATAGAGGGGTGACCCTATCACCCCTCATTCTCTTTACTAGCTTTGTTGGCCTTCTAAAGGGACCCCTTTTTTCATGCTTTGAAGTCATGTTCCAGGCCTCATTCTGAGGGTTTTGAGGTCTGCCTTAGCTCTGTCCAAGGCCCTTTTGGTCATATTTTATACCTACAATGCATGTGTAGAACAATTCCATCCAAGGCTCTTCAAAGGAGCCTTTCTTTGCATGTTTCCTAGAGTGATTTCAGGGCCTATTTTGTGGTTTTTCCATGTTACATGTCTATCTTGTATGTGCTTAATAACCCCTTGTATGGCCCTCTAAAGGAGCTCATCATTTTTGCATGCATTGGTTGCATTTCAGTGGTTATTTGGGCATATTTTGACATGTTTTATTCACTGTTTTTGGCTGGTTTGATGAGTTCTCATACGCTTCATATACATGCTATTAAACCATGCTTGCTAGGCGAATTTGCATGCTATTTTCATCCATCATGTTAGCACTTTTTGGCCATGCTCTAAACTAGAAATGTGCATGTTTTGGGACTGCCTTGGCTCTGTCTTTATACTTCATGGCCAAATAATGCGTGCTTTGCATAGTTACAATTCAATACATGTGCTTAACTTTGAGTTTCGGGGCTTATTTCATGCACCGGGTTCCACATTTCCATGTTTCGGGATCATTTAGCATCATGTTTCAGTGCTGGAAATTACATGTTTGTATGCTATCTTTCATCCCTTGCCATGCTTTGGTAGAGTGGCATTTTACGTCTTAGGTTCGGTTCTCGATATACGTGCACGTGTGCACGTATTTCGGTTGTCTCTTTTCTATCATATGGCCACTGATGCAAGTGTAGCTGAGGTCCACTCATATTGGTGTAAGTCCATCGTGCATTGTGTATGCCATTTCAATTCATAGCCTTGCGTATGCTAGGTTGCATCTTAGAGCATTGTGTATGCCATGTTACATCACGCACATTGTGTATGCCATATTAGTACAGAGCATTGCGTATGCTAGGTTGCATATTAGTCACATTGTGCATGCCATTTCATTTGCATGGTGCTTGGAATAAGGTTTAGTCCAAGCATGGGAAGCGAGGGGCGTCTCGTACTCCAAGTGACGAAACGTGCCTCGATTCCCGGTTCCCGACGTTCTTGATTATCTATGATAGAATTGTTGGCTTCATATGTTCATACCTGCATTCAAGTCATATTAAAACGTGCAATTCGGTCTCTCGGCTATTATACATCGAGATGCGTGATTGGTGGCTCGAGAACCGAGGGCCACACTTCCTAGAGCTTGTGCAAGGACGGGGAGGAGTGGTCGCGCACACATATGTTGAAGATACATTGCTTTCTCTCTTTCTTGCCTTTGTTGCAGAAAAACCAGAGTCTAGGGGCAGAAAGTGGTCGGCCGACCAGGTTTTCTGGTAGGCCAACCACCTTTTTTGGTTTTCACCATGAAGGGTGGTCGGCAGGTGTTTCCCAAGCCAAGAGCTGGTCGGCAGCCTTCCCCAGGTGGAGTTTCAGCCTCCTGGAGCTTTGTGTAAGTTTCTGAAATCAGCTGCAAATAATGGCGGGACAAGGCATCGCGATGGAATTTACCGACAAAGCGCATCGAGCAAGCATGCATTCATTGTCATCCCAAACAGAGTTGGGGCAGTCCATTTGCATGCCAGTTTATAGCTAACTTAGCTAATTTGTT
The DNA here is from genome assembly GCF_004153795.1 of Camellia sinensis. NCBI lineage: Eukaryota > Viridiplantae > Streptophyta > Magnoliopsida > Ericales > Theaceae > Camellia > Camellia sinensis. The sequence goes on from NW_021024704.1 coordinate 675,370, forward strand.
AGTTAGTTAGTGGATGTGTAATAATTAGCTGTAATTCGTTATTCATTTCGGACTGTATTATTTATTCGGACCCTCCGAGCGAGGGCACAATTGTAATAAGTGTGCGTGCGTGTGATGTATGTCTTCCAACCCCACGTCTTTCTCTATTTTATTTACCTGCTTATGATGGTTAGATTAGGGCATGTTTCAATTAGCATACTTATGCTTGCATGTTTGCATCATTCATCTGTTTTGCATGTACCGGGCTCGGCGCATCATACTAACTGCATTTGTATTTCGATTCCAAGTTGAATACTTATTAGTTGTAGCATTTCACATGTCATCCTTAGAATAGCCGAGCCTACTATAGTTGCATTTCGCATGTGTTGCATTAAGCATTTCTGTATATCTAGGATCATGCAGGATTTCTAACATAACTTTTGTTTTGGCTTGGAGTACTCGGTAAGTTTTATGCTTTAGCATCCTTGCATGCGTGTGAGTGACTGCAATGATTGCATGCTTACCATGAGGCTATGTGCTTATGTGATATAACTGCCTGAATGCTGGGTTATTTGAATTGGAACAATTCATTAAATGCGAGTTTTAATCCCACTTGAGAGTGGCAAGACCACGTTTTCTAAGCCCACCTGAGGGTGGAAAAATCTGCATTTTAAGCCTACTTACGAGTAGCAAACCATTTTCAAAACAAACATAAGATGTGTTGTTCCAATTCAGGCGATTCAGTCTATATTTGTATGTTGTGCGTACCACATAATAAATCTAGGCTAATAATCGGAATAAGAACGCATAGTGTTTTCAAAACCCGATATCATGGTTAGTAGAGGCCGATCTTTGATCGGGCGAGCGGGGGTGCTCACGAAATGACCTTCCCCAATCGTACCCAAGTTCCCGAGCCGAGGCAACTTTGGTGATGACGGACACGTGGCCTTAGGCAACGAGTCAGGATTTCCTAAATTTTTCAAAATAAAATATCTATGTGGCGACTCTGTATTTGGCGAAGCAGTCCATGTTTGGCACTTCTTTCAAAAAATCTGTTTTAAAAAACGATTTGCCGGATTTGGACTCTTTGATGATTTCATCGGTCTTGCATTGCACTCTGCGAGATTAGATACAGGACCGTGACATAAATCGAGTCCGAACTGTAGTTAGGCCCGAGGGCGCGTCTACACTTGCGATGACGTGGTGTGTCTTCCACGACCTTCTGAGTGGCGAGGAGGCATGCTACCTTTGCGCTCCTCTCTTGTCGCCACCCATTTTTCTTTTATCTGGCGCTTCATTAACTCCATGTCTGCCGCCATCCTTCGTATCAACTCGTTCTGTTCCTTTAAGCGATCCTCCTGAACCTGAGGGTCAATCCTCCGCCTCTGCCTTTCGGGGCTTTGAGAGTGACGGGGGCTGTTACCCCACCTTCCCCATCATCCCTCCAGGGGTTCTATCACTAAGGCTCTAAGTCCGCCATGGGAGCGATAGAAGGCAAACCTTCGCGCCTCCCACCCCCCTCTGGGGTTTGTCCGTCGATAGCAGACTGCGGTAAGTCTTCATTGTGCGCCATTGATCTCAACTAGAAAGGAAAGCTTGATCAAGAGGTTTTTGTTCTTTGTGGAATTCCCACAGACGGCGCCAATTGTACGAGCACGAAATAATTATTCTCGTATGATCCTGTTGATCAAGCTTGCGCTCCTCGAAACGTCGTCGCTTTGCCACCTGAGAATACAAACGTGAGCTAACTGGCGGGTGTATGCCGGAAACCTCTCCGATGCCTAAGTTAGCACAATAGACAATAGACACAAAAGCTCTGTAAATTTAGGAATCAAAGTTGTGTTACCTCTCCATAGGTGATGTTATGAGTTTTTATAGATTCTGCGTAGCACAATCCTAGTAGGACTCTTATTCCTCCATGTAGAGTCCTCCTAGGAATCACACTCCTGAAAGATAATGCTTATCCTTTAACACCCCCCTCACTGCTTAAATCAAGTGAGATGGTTTTACCTCGGTAGTATGACAAAACGACCGAGCTATCATAGCCATGCTAAACTAGTTGAAATGACCCCGCTTTAACTAGCTCGGTTCTTCCTCTTATGGCATGTACCTCGGTTTCTCCTGCTGAGACCGTGCTAACTATAACGAGCTTAGACCGAGCTAATCCGTAGCAAGGTCCTGAGGAAAGCTCAAAATACCTTGGCTCAGAAGGGTATGACCGAGCTAACTGCTATCACTCTGACCGTGGTGACCGAGTTAACTACAAGGCTCTTTTGGACCGGGCTAACTTACAAGGCCCTTTTACTCAACCATTCTCACTGTGGCCCACACAACGGCCCATTACCCAACTCGGCCCAATTTACTTATAAATTACCCTCTCAAAGAATTAAATCTTAAGGATTTTTTGTAATTTATCGAAAATATTTTCAGTTCTTTTCAATTTAAGTCACCTATCTATTTACTGTCACATCATTATGTATAAGATATTTGTTTGTATATTATAACTTAACGATAAAATAAGACAAAGATTGAATGTGACAAAAATAGCAAATTCAAAACTCATTTCCAATCAATTGTTCAACTAAACCATAATATATGTATATATATATTTTAGAACATAATATATATATATATATATATATATATATATATTTTAGAACATAATATATATATATATATATATATATAGAGAGAGAGAGAGGAACAAAGATGTTTTCAATAGGTTTTTTGGATTGAGACCCAATCCAACACTGTTGCTAAGAGAGACAGCTTTGTTTTAGCTTTGTTTTGCATCTGTTTTGCTTTAGCTTCTGCTACTATTTTAATTGTTCCAAAAAAAAAAAAAAAAAAAAAAGGTTCTTTGGATTTTTTTGATCAACCTGAACATCAATCAGTGTGTATGAAAATAGTGAGAGTTGATATCTACGTCGAGTAGTATCGATCGTGATGGAAAAAAAATAACATATGAAAATTTTAAATGTAATTCATTTTATGCTTTATGATAAAAAATTTTTACTTATTTTTTGACCAATCAAACAAAAAAAAATAGATAAAATTTTAAAAATAACATATGAAAATTTTAAATGTAAATTAATTTTGCACAAAATTAATTTTTTCCTTTTAAATTATAGACGTTTAGTTGGCATTGAAAATATTTTTTAAAACAATTTTTTTTTACAATACACCATTTATAGATAAAATTTTAAAAATAAAAGAATAAAATAAGATAGGGATCAAATATAAATAATAATAAGGTAGAATCGAATGCAACGAAAACAAGTGGTCAACCAAACTCAAATCAATGGAATAGCCTAGAAAATGTTCAAATCTATGTCATGTTTCAGCAATTGATCTGAATATTATATTAAATATATCATGATAATTAAACTCAGGAGTTGGCCCGATGCTTAAGGCTTGAAGTTTAAGAGTATACTCCCTTCAAGATTTTAGATTTGAAAAGTGTAAATAATTTTTTCAGATCTATTTACAGTTTTAATTGGTACCCCGCTTGTGGAATTAGGATCCTGCTAGTAGATGGCGAAATTGATCTTTTGAGTTAGTCGGTTTAATACATCGAATGCTTGGTTATTTTTTTTGTTTTTTTAAATCTAATTGCTTCAAACAAATAAGAGGAAAAGTAGGAGGGTAAAAATGATTCGCGGCTCGTAGTGGCCCGAAGCCCGCCCGCAGCCCGAGGTGGGTCCGAGCCTGAGCCCAACCCGAGCCCCTAGGCCTAGGCTATTATTTTGATGCTCGGCCCGGCCCATGGCCCAGCCCATCGGCCCTCTTAAGGCCCACTCAAGACCCAACCCGAGGCCTAGTGTCTTTTATAGTGGAAAATAATAAAATTTTAATAGAAATTTAAAAAAAAAAAAAATGATCAAGCCAGCCCAAGCCTGAGGTCCGGCCGGCCCAAGGTCCAAATATCCCTGAATGCCTGGACTTGGACCTAATTTTTTGATCCATAGACCGACCCAACCTAACCCAAATTTTAATGAAAGCCCACAAAGCTCGACATGAACCGAACCGAGTCAGATTTACACTCCAACGAGTGAGCTGGAGCACCAGAGAACGCAATAAGACATAAAATACATAAGTCATCAGTGACTTGTCAAATCTAAAGCCATGTTTGGTTTACGTTTTAGAAATTCATTTATATTTTTTTTTGAAAAATTAAAAATTAATTTGATGAAAGAAATAAAAAAAATTAAAAATACTTATTATTTTTATATAATTTTATTTTTTTAAAGAGCATAAATAATTTTTAGAAATTCAAAAATATCATTTTTATATTTATTTTTATGAATCTAGTTTCTATTTTTTTTTCAAGAAAAATAAAGAAAAAAAATTAAGGAAAATTTACCCATAAGTCCTAGTTTCTGAAAAGTTAAACTATTTAGTCCTAAAAGTTTTCTTATGCTCCATTTAGTCCCATTTGCACATCAATCTAATGTTTGAAACATTAATCTGATGTTCGAAATCTAATGTTCGAAACATTAATCTGATGTTTGAAACATTATAATGGGACCTTTCAGTCTATAAGAAAACTTTTAGGACTAAACAGTGTATAAGTTATTAATTTGGGATTTATTGGTGCATCCCCCAAAAATTAAACATGACTTTGTTTGACAAGTGGGGTTTTTAACTAAAAAGTCAAAAAACCACTATAAGTTATCATTCTCTTTATTTTTTTTAATATATTTTTCATAAAAATAAAAAAAAAACTAAAATATTCTATTCCTAAATAGGTAGTATTCAGAAATCAATTATTGGTGATGATCGACGCAAATAAAGCACTGCTCAACTGATTCATCATCTCTCTTCCCTTCGTACTCTGTTTGTTTGTTTGTTTTTATGTTTTTTTTTTTTTTTGTTAAAAACTATAGGAGAGCGTAGAAAATCCCTACCTCAGAGCTCTAATATGAAGAAAGAAAGAAAAAAACTTGGGGAGGGGGGGGGGGGGGTTTAAATGTCAAATATAAAGAAGGAAAAACACTTGTGAAATGTTCAAACGTAATTCATTTTGAGTCTTATGACTTGAAAAATATATTTTTTAAAAAAATTGATAAAAAGTCCATTTTAAAGAATTTGTAAGAGCATCTCCAACAGTGCATCAATTTTTTCACAAAATCTGAGTAAAAATTTGAGTAAAAAGTCCATTTGATATCAAGTGCTCCAACAGAGGTTTTTAAAGCTTCATCAGAACACCGGTGGATCGAGCAGATGTCCAACCGGTCGACCGACTAGTGTAAATTTTGCACAAAATTTTGCCTTGAGGTGATTATCCGAGGGATCAATCGGGCAGATGTCCGGCCGATCGACCAGCTAGTGCAAATTTTTCACAAATTTTTGCCTTGAGGTGGTCATCTAGAGGGACATATAACAATTCCTGTGACACCTGGGTTTTTCGGATCGCTCAAGCAACATTTTTGTTGCTCGAGCATAGATTTTTAACTTCCAATAGTTTGTCAATTTACAGGCAAGACTGCTCGAGCGGTAGAGTTGTCACTCGAGCGTATGCTTCCAGTATTTTCACTATAGCTCTGCAAAATTTCTATGACTTCTTTTTTTTTTCGCTCGAGCGGTGAAAGTGTCACTCAAGCGACCCCTTCGTAATTTTGTTGTCTGCTCGAGCGTAAGAAGTTGTGCTTGAATGGTGTGTCAGGGACAGTTGACTTAAAGGTTAATCTCTACTCATTTTCTTTCCACTTTTCACATCCTCTCTCTCTCTCTCTATGACTCAATTTTTTCGAAAACTCTAGCTCTTCTACTCTAGATTTCTCTAATTTTAACCTAAGATTTACCCAAAATCTTTCAAGAAAAGTTGAAAGGAGGCATAGACCATCAATTTTACCGATTGTTTCGCAAGCTCATCAACATTTCAAGGGTGGTTCTCAACCCTAGCTACCAAATTCTAGGTAGGGGTGTCTTTAACTCTTTCTATTTTCAATTTGAACCACTTATGTGGTAATTTCATTAGTTATTAATGATATATGTGTGTGTGTGTGTGTGTGTGTATGGATTGTGTTGCTAGTTAGTGATTTGGAAGGATATGGTCAAGAACTCATGAAATTTTGATGGAATTATGTCTTTTATTGATGATTTTCGTTGTTGATGAGGAAAAGTAGTCACTAATTCATGAAATAGAGAAAACCCTAAAATTTTCTTAAACCCTAATTTTGAGATTTGTTCAATGAAGAGGGGTTTTGCTCAATTGGTCTAAAAAACATGAAATTGAGTGTATTTACTTTACTTTAAGGTTGAAATGTAATGTAACGCCCCCAAAAATAAACATGACAAACCCATCTCATTTGCAGAAATAGAATTGAAACAACATAGTTTCATTCATCAGAGTTGTTAGACTTATTTATTTTGATGATTTATTTAATTATGTTTTAATTTATTTGGAAGAGAAAAATAGAATCAAAATTTATTTTGATGATTTATTTGAAAGAGAAAAATATAATCAAAATTTATTTTGTCTCATTATTTCTCACCTAAACCTTTATCTTAAATGTTGTTAGAATGTATTTAATATTTGATTAAATCAGGAGTTTAAACAGTCCAAAACAAAGGTTCAAACAGCCTAGCATAGCAGCAGGCCAAAAGGTTCAAAGGTTCAAGTGGAAGATATTCAAATTAGTAATGATGGAAGTACAACGGCTATAAACAAGTATAAAGGTTCAAAAGGCCAAAAGGTTCAAAAGGTTTAAGTGGAAGATATTCAAATTTGTAATGATTGAAGTATAACGGCTATAAATTCAAATGACTGCAACGGCTATAAATGGCTATAATTTTCATTATATATACCAAAGCCTCTAATGTAAACAAGTTAAAATAAAAAACCTGAAAATATTCTTTGATCTATAATCACTCACATCTTTTCTCAGAAATTATACATTGAGCCTTATAGCTTTAAGCCTATCTTTCCTGTGTGAGATTTACAGAAAAATCAAAACTTCATTTTATATATCTATCTTTGAGAGATATTTATTGTAAGCTTTCTTTGAAAGCAAAAATACCATTTCAGCTTATAAAAGTGTTGCAAACACTGTGTTCTTCAAATCTTGAGAGTGATTGTGAATCATCTAAGATTTGCAAGGATTTGGGCTTGTGAAGTCTGTGTAAAATCTGTGGAGGATTGCTTCATTTGTAAAGAGGTTGCTAGCACCCATGTGAAGTTAGAAGATAGTGAAAAATCTCAAGTGAAGTTTGAGGAGTGGATGCAGGCTTGGTTGAAGCCGAACCATTATAAATTTGTTTGTCTCATTTTCCTTAATCTCTTTACTTTCATACTACTGCTATAGCTATCTAATATTCATGTGTTAATCATTTGATTTACCCTGTATGTTAGTTATACTTCATTGTTATTTTGCTTGATGATTTATTGCTAAGTTCATTATTGTGCTTGTTAATAATTCGTTGTACTAGTAGTTAATTTTATTGTGGTATTATTAATGTTATTTTGTAGAAACCTAATTCACCCCCCTCTTAGGTTGCTTTTTGGATAACAATTGGTATCTAGGGCTGCAAACGAACCGAGCCAAGCCGAGCTTTGTTGAGCTCGAGCTCGGCTCATTTACTTATCGAGATCGTTTATTGAGCTCGAGCTCGGCTCGATAAGGAACTAGGCTCGAGCTTGGCTCGGCTCGGCTCGGCTCAGCTCGATAATTTTTTTAAAATATTATTTATATTATTTAAATATAAATATTTAAATAAAAAATGTTATTTATATTATTTAATATATAAAAAATGTATTTATATTATTATTTTTATATATATATTTATATTTTTTTAATATATAAATAATATATTTATTATGTAATTTAAATAAAGATAAATGAACCGAGCTTAACAAACCGAGCTTAACGAGCCGAGCTTATGCAAGCTCGAGCTTGGCTCGTTTACTAAACGAGCCGAGCCGAGCCGAGCCGAGCCGAGCTTGTTCATGAATAGCTCAATTCATTTGCAGCCCTATTGGAATCAGAGCCTGAGGCTTTTGTTTAGATTTAACAATCTTGAGTTTTTTATCCATAGCAACCATGTATTCTACTTACTTTGCTGTAAGACAAGCTAGCAATAAGCCACCTCTCTTTGATGGTAGTAATTACATTCATTGGAAAGAAAAAATGACTTTGTATCTTCAAGCTACCAATTATGTTTTGTGGATCATTATCACTAAAGGTCCTAAAATCCCTTCCAAGGTAGTAGACCATATCAGTGTGCCTAAACTTGATGATGAATTTGATGAGCATGGTTATAACTCCTTCAAGCTAATGCAAAGCCAAGCTTATTCTTGTGTGTGGACTAGATGCAAATGAGTAGAATAGAATTTCTGGATGTATTACTGCTAAAGAGATTTGGGATAAACTTGAAATCACCTATGAAGGAACTAGCCAAATAAAAGAGTCTCGGATTGACATGCTTATTCATGATTATGAACTCTTTACTATGGAATCATTTGATCTGTTTCTGAGATGTTTTATAAATTTACCAATATTATTAATGCTCTAAAATCTCTTGGTAAATCTTATACTAATGGTGAGCTTCTGAGAAAAATACTTAGATCTTTGCCAAATGAATGAAAAGCTAAGGTTACAGCTATTCAAGAAGCAAAAGACCTAACAAAATTAGGCATTGAAGAACTCCTAAGCTCACTCATGGCTCATGAACTTTCAATGATGGATGGCAGCAAAAAGGAAGCCATTTGGGGAGAAAATGATAGAGTAGCCAACCTGTGTCTCATGGCTCTTGGAGAAGAAGAATTCACTCAAGATGAGGTAATTTCTAATTATGTAAAACTTGAAAGTGCTTTCAATGAATTATGTGACATATTTAGAAATGTTTGTGTTGAGAATTCTAAATTAAAAAAATTAGTTACTTCTCTTTCAAATGATATGGATGTTTTAAAAATAGAAAATGCTACTTTGAAAAATGACTTTATGTCTATTGCCAATGAGAAAAACATTTTGAGAAACAATGTTGAGGATTTAAACAAAACTCTTGAAAATTTTGTAAAAGGAAAAGAAAGCCTCAACATGCTTATTGGAAATAAAAAAATGTGTTTTTGACAAACTAGGCATTGGTTTTGATCTTCCTAAACCTTTTATGAGATTAAATGTTCTTGAGACTAATTCCTATGGATCCAAGAAAGTATGGGTACCAAGAAAGAAATCAAGATATTTTGTAGGTGGAATCTCAAAGAACACCAAGGACTTTGAGAGGAAATGCACGACAAGAGTGTTCAATCTAAAGAGCAAAATCAGCCCCTACAAGAATAAGAAGAATGATGAAATGAAAATCACCAAGATGAACAATAGAGGTAATGTATGGGTGAAGATTCCAAAGAGGTAAATGAAGGTATAACTCCTTACACACCTTTCAGCTTAAAGTTCTATATTCTTTAAGGTGTGATTTGTATACAATAGGTTGTGTCTAATCATTGCTTCCATGTAACCTAAGTGTACTAAGTTTGCTAAGTCATGTTCTTCTAGTTCTTTCAAACATTCATTGAACTCAAAAATGAGAATTATATTATTTTGATGAATGCCTATTAGAATATGAATGATTCATGTATTCATTCACATTGTATATCATGTCATCCATTGCTACGAAAAAGAGATAAGAAGTGATAAATATTTTTTGTGAGCATACTTTTCACATCTTATAGATGACTTCATACTAATATGTTAATACTTTTTTGAGTCATATCTTTGTAGAATCAATTTTGATGTCATAGCATGTTTTTGAGATGTATACTATCTATATTTTGAATTGTACATTTATAATCTCAAGAATATGCTCAACATGAAAATTTCATGCTTATATACTTTACATTGGAATATTTGAATGAGTTATGAAATTCGTTGATTATGATCCATCAACAATATCTAAATGAAAAGAAGTATCATACGTTTGTAGAGACATTGCATTTATCCTATTGAATATCTTTTGAATATGGATTATATTGACATACATCTCATGAAATGCTTTGATTGATAAATTGTTGAATTAATTGTTTATAGCATTCATGTTGTGTTCCACATTAAGTAAAATGTTTTATCACACTTAAGTATGTGGATTGAATTGATGAAAATGCCTCTTGATAATGTTATGTGATTAAATGAGATTGTTGCATCATTTTTTAATAAAACAAAGAGCATAACACTATTTTCTTATGCATATTATGCTATGTGCTACAACTTGAAAATTCTGAAAAATAGCATTCCAAACTCTTATTTGATCATTGAATTATTTTTCACTTTTTGAGTTTGTGATAAGAAGTGATTTGTGCTATGTTTTTATTGAATAATAGTGATTGTTCTATGAATGCTATATTTACACAAATCACATTAGAAAAGGGTAGCGCTAACTTAAGGGGAAAAATCATTTTGCTAACATATTTGTTAAACCCTTTTGAGATGAACTCCTCATGAAAGAAAATTGAAGATTGAAAAGCTTTCATCTTTTGAACCTAAGGTATGCCTCATATACTCTCTGAAGCTTTTGAGGTAAAAATTCTATCTTATATCCCTTGAGCTAATACTGTTATTACTTTGATATGAAAAAGATTGATTATGTTTCATATGATTTGCAATGTATATTCTTTGATGATGCTCTTACCTAAAAACCATGCCTATGCTTAAATGTGTGGTACATATTGAAATTCATGATTTTTCTTGGCATATGAATTGCTATACCTTGAACATGCTTCATTTTTTTTTGGAATTACATTAGCTCTATGAGATTATATTGAGTTTAACCTATTATGAGCAATATTTGGTATTCTACATAATGCTTGAGCTATGATTGTTAAATTTTCTAGATTGCATATTGGTGTCCTTGGTAGATTGCATGTTAGTATCATTTTGGCATCCTTATTGGTAACATTTGGCATCCTATTTGATATTATTGAGGAGAACATTTCAGTTATGTGCTTTCATTTATTATATCTCCTATTGATTTTGCCAAATGAAACAAGGGGAAGAATTTAAACTTGATTATTTTGTAAAATCTCCTCAGTTTCTATTCTGTTTTTGATATCAAACTTATGAGCTTGCACCTTCACATGTTACTATTTTTTTTTGCCCATTATTGTCAAATGGTATGAGCTTCAATTGTATGATCATTATGCGCTATCATTTTTTTTGGTATCATAGAGCTACCTTGATATGGATGATTATTTGTGCTAAAATGAGACTTACATTCTTTCATCCTATATGCTGTACCATACTCCCTCCTTGTGCTTGATTTTGTTGAAAATGCCATCGGGGGAGAAAAAGAGACTTGATTGTTTTAGTATCTCTGATTATTTTGGTATCTCTATGCTTTTGGTATCTTAATTCTTACAACATAACTTTTGAGCTGATTAGTTGTTGATAATGTAAGAGAAAGATCGTTTTCCTCAAGGAAAAGTGACTTGACCTTTAGGCCCATATTTATGCTCTTGCTTGGCAACCTTGTTTGATCTATGCACTGTTATGTCTATTATAGTCTTGAGATTGGTATGCTCTTGCTAAGAAATTGAGAATTAGATCATGCTCAAATGCTTCTTATATACTCATTAATAATTTGGTCTTTCATTATTATTTTTTGTTTGGGCTTAATTTTCTTTTTTTTTCTTTTTAATTTCATTTTTCAGTACTTAAACATGAAAACAAAAACAAATCCAAATAAAAATATTTACATAAAAAAACACCCTTCATTTTTTTTTTACGGCCACACGCCGATCAAAATAAACATAAAAAAAAAAACAAACCCTTCATTTTTTTCCGGCCCTACGCCGATCTTACTTACTCGCCTCTTCCACCGCTCTCTTATTCTTTTTATCACCTTGGGCGACGCTTGATGTCCTTGCTCCCGTGCTTTCGTCGAGAGCGAGCACGCCCCGCCAACTATCAAAAGCCAAGAACGACGTTGCTCCAAATCGGGCCATGGAGGCGGTCTTCCGATTAAGCTCTTTGTTTTTGGCCTTCAGTGCACCTATTTTTGCTCCCGCATCCTTGTACATGTGCTGGAGCAGAGAGAGTTGGGCGTTGACCTGATGGAGCTCACTCGTCTTGTTCTGCAATTGGTGAGCCAATTTTCTGACTGCAGTCACCGTCTCCATACGGGACGTCAGTGTGAAATGATTAGCTTCAATGTCTGATTGAGCTGCCATTATTTGCTCAATCGACATCATAGGAAGGTTGGGAAGAGTAGGAGCCAGGGCACTTGGCCCAGAAAAATTTATGGGATCGTTCAGGTCCGGAAACAGAGTGAGGGGACGGGATGAGGAAGCCATGATTTAGAAGTGAGAGATGTAAAAGAAATGAGTTGCGAAGAAATAGAAGAAAGTGGTGAAGAAGAGATAGAAGAGAATGGTGAAGAAACAACTGGAATAATGTGTGATTAAGAAGAAGACTGAAGAGAAGAAGACAAGGAGGAAGAGATAGCCGAGGTGAGCGGCAATCGAGAAACCTGCTTTTGTCGACCAATGACGCAAAAGTGAGGCCGCGTGTCAAACGCATTTTGCGAAAAACGAGAGAGACGCGGGAGAGTTATATGTGTATGCATATTTGTATATATATTGTATAGCTATGTAATATATATATATATATATATATTTGTTGATTGACCGTTGATTGATATATATATATATATATTTGCTATATATATATTTGTTGCCATTTATCACTATCATTTTCTTACTTCTCCTCCAGATTCTGACCCGTGATTTCCTTTTGATAATATCACAGGGGGAGAAATTATATGATGTTATGTATTATGGTATTATTTTCAAACTACTCTGATGTTATGTATTTATAGTTTGATATCTTAATCTTATATCATGTTGCTGATTAAAGCTTATTTATTACACATGTGCTAACCTATGTATTTAGAAATAAATTCAGGGAGCCTGACTTGAGGGGGAGCCATTCTTACTTCCAAATCAAATCAAAACATCATTGTGTGCCATCATCAAAAAGGGGGAGATTGTTAGACTTATTTATTTTGATGATTTATTTAATTATCTTTTAATTTATTTGGAAGAGAAAAATAGAATCAAAATTTATTTTGATGACTTATTTGAAAGAGAAAAATATAATCAAAATTTATTTTGTCTCATTATTTCTCACCTAAACCTTTATCCTAAATGTTGTTAGAATGTATTTAATATTTGATTAAATCAGGAGTTCAAACAGCCCAAAATAAAGGTTCAAACAGCCTAGCACAGCAGCAGGCCAAAAGGTTCAAAAGGTTCAAGTGGAAGATATTCAAATTAGCAATGATGGAAGTACAATGGCTATAAACGGCTATAAAGGTTCAAAAGGCCAAAAGGTTCAAGTGGGAGATATTCAAATTTGTAATGATGGAATGAAAAATATTCAAATTGGTAATGATGGAAGTACAACGGCTATAAACGGTTATAAATTTAAATGACTACAACGGCTATAAACGGTTATAATTTTCATTATATATACCAAAGCCTCTAATGTAAACAAGTTAAAATAAAAAACCTGAAAATATTCTTTGATCTATAATCACTCACATCTTTTCTCAGAAATTATACATTGAGCTTTATAGCTTTAAGCCTATCTTTCCTGTGTGAGATTTACAGAAAAATCAAAACTTCATTTTATACATCTATCTTTGAGAGATATTTATTGTAAGCTTTCATTGAAAGCAAAAATACCATTTCATCTTATAAAAGTGTTGCAAACACTGTATTCTTCAAATCTTGAGAGTGATTGTGAATCACCTAAGATTTGCAAGGGTTTAGGCTTGTGAAGTCTATGTAAATCCGTAGAGGATTGCTCCATTTGTAAAGAGGTTGCTAGCACCCGTGTGAAGTTAGAAGATAGTGGAAAATCTCAAGTGAAGCTTGAGGAGTGGATACAGGCTTGGTTGAAGCCGAACCACTATAAATTTGTTTGTCTCATTTTCCCTAATCTTTTTACTTTCATACTACTGCTATAGCTATCTAATATTCATGTGTCAATCATTTGATTTACCCTGTATGTTAGTTATACTTCATTGTTATTTTTCTTGATGATTTATTGCTAAGTTCATTATTGTGCTTGTTAATAATTCGTTGTACTAGTAGTTAATTTTATTGTGGTATTATTAATTTTATTTTGTAGAAACCTAATTCACCCCCCTCTTAGGTTGCTTTTTGGGTAACAAGAGTTAATATACAACGATAACACATGCGATATACATTCATAAATGTTCTATCCTGAATCTACAACATGTGTTACTAGTAATCAAAAGATGAAAGTTGAACAGATATTTAGATGCCCTAACGGCTTACATCTTTCCAAGTCATTCCTTGATTACAACAAAATGAGTTTAGCTCAAATAGAGTTAAAGCCCTTGGCTATTCAAATTAAATACAACAAAAATGAGCCCCTGCTCCAAGTCTCTCCAAGCTACTATGTTGGTGAAGGCATGTCACCATCACCTGAAAATAGTTTCCCTAATAGGGTAAGCCAAAACCTAATAGAAACAATCTAACACAATATATGTATCTCAACAAAGGCATAAGCATGAAATGAATGTCTAATGCCCATCATAAAATCAATCATATCTTACAAGATCATAATATGCCAAATTCTTTTATTCCAATCTGTCTTGTCTCAATTTCATTCATGCCAATTCATTTCACCTCAATTCATAAGTCATGTTCCTTATTAGCCACACCACCCAACTGAGACTACAACTTAGTGGTTCTCAACCATACATAATCAATACATAACACTTCAATTTGCCATTTTATGAAAATTTTGTCCGCGGGAATCAACACCCATGTATATACAACATTTTCGAGACTTTCACCCTGGACACACAAACTAACTTAATCCAATAGAGTCCATCCCCTTTCTCCTCCCAAACAATAGAATACATCCATTTTTTCGTCCCAACAAATCATACATATACAATATATTAAAACACACAGTCATATTCAATGACAACCGTTAAGAGATTAGTTTCAATTCGCCTAATCCTCATGCAATTTCTACAACAATCATGACCATCCTCCACCGATAGCCCAAAACAGATATTTATAAACAAATATACAATCTTTACAACAGATAAATTATCCAAATTTTCATAGATGCGAGATAATACATATCTAACTTCACCATTTATATAAATAACCTGCCAATTTCACACTTTCACTACCAATTCTATTATTTATACAAAACAATCATTTGAGTCATTTTAGGGCCAAGCTCCCTTTTTCCCCAAGTTCATCCCAAACACCAACATCAACTATTTTGACACAATACAAGTTCATATCTATTCCCATAATCATTTCCATTACATTCATTTGAAAACCTCTCTTGAGATTTTAAATCAAAACCCTAGGTTTGTCTAAAATCCTTTAAATTCCAATCTTATCCACACAACATCAATAACTAAGTTAAAAACCATATGAAAGTGTAGAAAATACCTACCTCAAGCTTAGATGACCAAAGGAAGAGATGAAAGAACTTCAAAGACGTCGAAACCAAGCTTAAATCGGATTAAAAGAAAGCTCTTGAGACGTACTACCTTTTTATCAAAGGCACACGGATAGAGAACTCACTAGATCTAGGTAAAAATGTAGAGAAAAAGAGAGTTTTAGAGAGAGAGGGTCTCAACTTTAGGGTTTGGAGTGAAATAAATCTGAAAAAGTGATGTAAAAGTCATTTTCGCGAACTGATATACGTACAATCCGCTGAAGCGCAAAAGTTGATACTTGAGCGTCAGACACAATAAGTTGTTCCGCTCGAGCGCAAGAAATGACGCCCGAGCGCAGAATGCACACTCCCAGTAGTTTTATAGACAACAGACCAATGCTTGAGTGCAATAAAGTCCGCTCGAGCGAAAATGCCACTCGAGCGTAGAAAATACTCCCTTAGTAGTTTTGCAGACCTACAAAAGTACTGAGAGTTCGCAAAGCCCGCTCGAGCCCTAGTAGTACCGCTAGAGCAGAGGACCAAAAATCTGGGCACAACATAAAGTTTGAAAAACAAGCGACTAACCTGCTCTAAACATGCTCGATATAACCAAATAGCCAAACTCAAGTAAGAATAAGGAGAAAACAACAATAAACAGCATTCAGAAACCATAAACCCGAGTCTGGAATAACAAATGGGTCGGGTTAAAACCGAAATCGCTATAATCTCTTCTCTTAAAGAATATCATTCTTGAAATTTCAAAATAAGTTTTATAATTATGTCTAAACCAAACACAATAACTATAGATAATCAATTCCAACACCATGATCCATTCTCCAATCAACCATTTTCCTCAACTTGATACACAAGTTCCAATATTGAAAGTAAAATCCACATTTCCTAAAACATTGTGAAGATCGGGCTTTTTCTTCTCCTTTTTCCCTTTGTTGATCCATTCTCCTCTCACTTACTTTCTTTAGATTTAAAATGTTCGGGAATAGTTCTCTAGAACAGGTTCTAGTTCTTGTTTTGGTTTGGTGTTGAGTTTCACTTGTTCCGGAGGGTGCGCGGGTGAGTCCAGAGTGCCCGGGAGCGAAGAGGGGATTTAGGTGGCTGGACCAGGGCCGTACGTGTGGGGCCCTAGGCCGCACGTGCGGGGAGGGGCCGCACGTGCGGTGATGGTTGAACCACCTGGGTGAGCATTCTGTCTAGAACGCATGAGTAGGGGAAAGTGGGCTGCTCGAGCGATGGAGGTATGCTGCTCGAGCGGTGGGGTCGGCCGCACGAGTGGTGGAGGCCGCCGTACGTGCAGGGATGGGCGCCGCATGTGCGGCCAACTGGGTAGCCCGAACTCTATTTTTTCCCCTTTTTTTAGTCCGAATGTATACATTATTTTACACATTTCTCTCTCACTCTCAACCCTATTTTTCTCCCCATTCTCTCTAGAAAACTTCCTCAAGCCCCCTTTGATTCTTGTAATCTTTGTGCCAAGATCATCATCATCATCCTCTAGATCTTGAAGATCAAGAACTAGGGCTTCTCTTGGTGTAGTGAGGGTTGAAGGATCATCCGTCTAAGCTAGGGTTTCTTTCTCTCCATCTTCTCAAAGACTTTGAGGTAGGGATTCTTGAGTTATATATACTAGTTTTCCTATTTTGATGATGATTTAAGAGTTTTCTTCTAGTTTTGATAATTTCAACTTTGTGATTTAAAAAATGTAAAGATTTTCTTCAAAAGAGGGTTTTTCTTTAAACTTTCAAAATTTTGGTCAATCTTTGAGGGTTCCATCTTGTTGATCTATGAAAAAAATGTTTTGATGAGGGTTTACACCAAGAAATGAGAGATGATTGTCTTGAGGAAAAACCCTAGAATTTGGGGATTTTGGGAAAACATGAAAATACTTATGAAATCATTTATTATTTTGTGTCATGAAGATGCATGAGATGTTATTGTAATATGATTATTAAAATATTTGAAGATGTGTTGTTGGAAAGTGGTGAATGATTATGTACCATGAAATGCTAAGACTGTAAACCATGGGGATTATGTTGAAAATATCTTATATTGCCTTAAAGAGGCTAACTTGTTATGGGTTGTGCATGGTGAGAGTTGTTGTTGCTATAAATGGATTGGCACAAGGGCTTATTGTGAATTAGTTTTTAAAAAGAGAAATGAGAGATGGGATTAATTGTTATTGTTATAGAGATATTGAAAATAGAGAAATACTATGAAATAGTAATTATTACATCATGTTTTCAATTGGTTTATTATCATTATTGTACATCTTGACATGAGTTGGAAAAACGTTTACATTGAGAAAGATTACATTGTAATGAGAACTATGGAAATGTGGTATGGGGTAAATACGTTGGTAAGTCCGGATTAGGGGTGTAGTTGAACTTGATAAGTTGGCTTGAGTGTCCATGGTGAAAGACCAAAAACCCGTGCGGATAGGTGTCGATCCTTCCGGTTAATACCAGCAAAAATGACGTTTTGGTAGTACTTGTAGAGTCTACTTGCAAACACCAGCCTAGGGATTACCAGTGTCATATTTACCACCCCGATTGATTTAAATATTGGTAATTGTGAAATTGATGAGATTGAAAAATATTATGAAGGATATGATGATTTCCAAATAGTGCATTGAAATAAATTTTTCCATCATTATTAGCTCTTGCATGGCACTACATATGCATTTTTTTAATGTTGAAGGAATTGGCATAACTGTATATATTTTGTGAGAACTCTCTACTGGGCTTTGTGGTCACCCCTATGGGATTTGGTGTAGGTAAAGATGTGGTGATCCCGCCAAGTTGAGGGTGTGGATTTATTTGTGAAGAGTAGATTGCTCTCTATTTTGGTCGAAATTTTTGTAAAGCCTAGAGCTAATGTGTATGGGTCCGAGAGACCATTTATGTAACCGGGCTATTGCCTTGGAACTTATAAGCCCTTGAGGGCATTATTCGTTTTGATTTAATGACTTTACATGCTATAGATTCATGTACTAGTTTGTCAATGAATGTATTATCGCATGTGAGATTATTTTTGTAAATCATTTGGAATTATGTAAAGGAACATGATTAATATCTCATTTTGCAAGTGGGTTGATGTAATAGTTATGTGGGATTATTTTGGGGCGTGACAATTTACAATGTTTAAATTAAATTCATATTTCCAAAACATACACAACATATACAATGTTTCCATATATCCAAAACATATATAATATTTTCATATTTCATTAACACAACAAAATTCCATTATATGCTCAAACATCAACAAATAAGTCCAGATACTTCTCACGGACTTCCAACTCATGTTCCCACGTTGCTTCTTCAACCCGGTGAGGTTTTCATAATACCTTCATCAAGGGGATCGTCTTGCCTCGCAAGCCTTGGTCTCGAGTATCCAAGACTCTCACCGGTCTCTTCTTATAGGAGACATCCTTATCTACCTCTAAGTTGGTCCAATCCAATACGTGCGATGGATTCACCTCATACTTCTGAAGCATGCTAATATGAAACACATCATGAACCCCGGAAAACTGTGGCGGCAAGGCCAAACGATAAGCTACCTCGTCAACCCGCTCTAGGATCTCAAAAGGTCCAATAAATCGAGGTGATAACTTCCCACTTTTTCCAAACCTTATCAAACCCTTCCTAGGTGATATCTTCAAAAAGACGTAATGGCCTACCTCAAAGGACAAGGGTCTCCTTCAACGGTCGACATAACTCTTATGGTGACTCTAGGCTGTAGCTAATCTCTTACGAATAAGTGCCAACTTCTCCGTCGTTTCTCGGACTAACCCAGGCCCAGCATTGGTGCATCACCCACCTCAGCCCAACACACGGGAGATCTATATGGTCGACCATACAAGGCCTTAAATGGTGCCATACCAATGCTCGACTAGAAACTATTGTTATAGGGAAACTCCACAAAGGGAAAGTGTCTCTCCCACGAACCTTTAAAGTCAAGGACACAACCTCGAAGCATATCCTTTAAAATCTGAATGACACACTCTGACTGCCCGTTAGTTTAAGGGTGATATGATGTGCTAAAAGTCAGTCTAGTGTCCAAGGCACTCTGTAAACTCTGCCATAACCGGGCTGTAAAATGAGGATCCCTATCTGAAACAATCGTCACTGGGACCTCGTGCAATCTCACTAAGTCCCTAATGTAAAGGTCGACAAGATAATCTACCGAGTCACTTACGTACATAGGAATAAAGTGCGCTAATTTCGTTAACCGGTCAACTACCACCCAAATTGCATCACTATCCCTATTGAGTCCTTGGAAGGTCTACAACAAAATCCATCGTGACATGTTTCCATTTCCACTCGTCTATAGGCAAGGGCTGCAACAAACCCACTGGCCTCTGATGTTCGGCCTTCACTTGTTGACAAGTAAAGCACCTTGATACAAATTCGGCTACATCCTTTTTCATGCCCCTTTACCAAAACTGGCGACTAAGATCGTGATACATCTTTGTGACTCCCGGATACACCGTAACGCGTAAATGCTGAAATTCTCGGAGTACTTTCTTTCGATAAGACTCCGGCACGAACAAACGGTCACGATATCTCACACTCAGGTTGGGAAACACATTCAAGCCTCTATTTACCTACCCACTGGAGATCTTCTCCCGGAAGGATTTCACCTCAAGGTCACCCTTCTGTGATTCTATCACTTGGTTTACAAGTGTAGGTTGTGCAACTACCGAAAACAAGTCTGCAGACTCAACGAACACGCCAAGATGCAAGTCAAACTCCCCAATGGCACCCAATATCTCCCATTCTCAGATGGCAACACTAGCCACATTACCAATGGATTTCCTACTCAAAGCATCGGCCAAAACATTAGCCTTCCCCGAATGATAGTGTAACTCAAAGTTGTAGTCATCTATGAACTCCATCCACCTCATTTGCCTCAAATTTAAGTTGTGACGCCCCGATTCTACACTATTGGTTGCAGTCAAGGGAGAGTTACTAATGAGTCCTATGGTCAATAACCAAGTAAGATCCCAGATCGCCGGAGGAGTCAAATTAGCCTCCCTTCTAAGTCTAGCTTTCTTAGGCAACGCACTGCCCTTTTGACAGATCTTAAAAGGTATTGACACAAGGTCTCATAAGCAACGATAAGGTTCTTACATAGAATATAAATACATAACAATCAAAATATATATGTATAACTCAAAAGATGGTTCCAATTACATTACATTCCAGAAGAAAGCTTAAGTCTTCAAATAAGTCTTCACAAAACATCCAAAAAGAAACTTCTAATTTTTTTCTAGGATAGCCAAAAGTCTTCAAAAGTTTCGGGCTCGTCGTCTCCAGCTATGAGTTCCACTTCGTCACCTGGCATGATACGCTGTGAGCTTTGACTACCAGTAAACACACACACACCCTACCCTTTTTTCCTAATCCAATACACAATCACAATTATAACATCAAGTAATAAAGCATGATATTTCAATAAATAAATGAAGGGTTAAGTTAGATGTTAGCAAACTAGAAATCCCCCAAAGAGATTTCATCCTCCCAACCACAAGAATCTGACGCGGATTATTCGGTATGCCCCCTCTTTTGCTGCTTTGTTGCAAACCTAACCTCGGATGCCTACCAACAGTTATGTACCATGTAGCGCCAACCGCAGGGCCTCAAAAGAGACGGTAAAATAGGGCCATGCCCGAATCCCTCCTTACACCATACCACCTAGGGTCTGAATACAACCGCTTCGTTCAAGGGTTCCGAAAACCACTAGCGCTAGATTTTAACTTTCAAATAGGGAACGCATCCCAACAATCCATATATCACATTTCTCATCTTTTTATTATCCAAGTGCTCGAAAACCCAATACCCTCCCTGTTAGGTTTCCCGTTGAATTAAATATTTTACAACAAGGTTAGTCCAACTTATAAGACAACAATATCCATATAAGCATGCATTCTTAAGATGAGAAAGGTAATTAGCATAACCACAACACATATAATATCATGCCAAGATTTGATCATAAGCTAATAAGCAATCTCATGAAGTCAAGGGTATAAAACATTCACACATAATAAAATTTCCAGATTTAGCGTCGCATAAAGATTAAAATGAAAGGTCTATTTTAGATCTGTTACTGGACTTGGCCTTCCTATGGTTTGTAGGGGATTTGATCTAGTTTCTAGAACATTTTTCAGAAATGGGATTGCTTTTCCATTTTTTAAGTTATTTAGAAAATATTCCAGCGCTGTCCAGAATCTGTCCAGATCCGTCGATTGTGACGAAAATTTGATTTTCTTGCAAACCGCTTGATGTTTTTCGATGAAACCAATACAGGTCCAGAATAATTTTGTACATTTTTCTAGAATTTCTGGAAGTGGGCTGCAAAAACAGATTCTAGGGTACTTTGCCCAAAACAAGAAGATTTATGAAAAAGGGGTTCCACCAAGGGAAATTTTCATTTCTTTTGTGAAGAAAATATGCTAACTATCACATGTTTGACTCAGAAAATTTGTTTGAAAGAGTGCTCTTGAAAAGTTGAGAGATTGGTACAAAAAGAAGATGGTTTTGTGCCAAAATGGGGAAAATACAAGAGAGATGTAATCAATACTCAACCCTTAGCATTTTTAAAATAAGAACTTAGTAATAACAGATTTGAAAACATTATTTAAAACCTTTAGAAACATGCATTAGAAAAAGGAAATGAAAGAGAAGGTTGTGTTTGTGGCTTACCTACTAAACTTTGCACAAGAAGCTTTCTTCTTCCTCCTCCTTCTCCTCTAGACTTCTCCCTCTTGCTCTCCTCTCTCTCTCTAACCTAAATGTGTGTGTGAGTGAGTGTGTTGTATGTGTTTGCAAGCTAAGGGGTGTGTTGGTATTTATAGACAAACCTTTGAGGCAAAAAGTCCTAAAAGTCCCTTAGTTGGATATAGATGGAAAGGTTAGGATTTGTTCGAATTCTAAAGGAATGGAAGGGATTTGGGAGGCTTGTTCATTGGTTTAGGCAACTCCTAGTTGTAATGAAACTAGTTCTTGGATTTTGCATCCTAGGTCTAGGTCACTAGGTTGTGTTTTCCTAGAAGTCCATGATGGTGTTTCTTGAAAATTGGCTCCTCCTTGGGGAAGTGTGATGGGGTTATTATTTAAATCATTTTAGGTTCTAGGCACACTCCTCTAGGTGTATATATATGTATATATGTATCTTACAAATTGATGGTACTCAAGGTATAAGGTACAAGTACTAGTTTGGGGCAAGTTTTGAATTTAAATAAAGAGTGAGGGCTTGAAGTTAAATACATGTAGCTTATGTAGAATTAAATTAGGTTAGGGATCCTAATCCGGTTAGGGAAATTCCTGTTTCGATAAAAATAAAAATAGTAATGCTAACCGACAAGATTCGAATTAATTCAAGTAAATGAGGGGCTTTAAGAAAATAATTCAAACATTAGGGTTTTCAAAGTGAATACATATTTCGGGGGCTTCACATAAGTCTTTCTGGGTAAACAGATATTTCAGACTCTTATGGTCAGAAAACACTTCAAACTTCTCACCATACAGGTAATGCCTCCAAATCTTCAAGGCAAAGATTACCGCTGCTAACTCTAGGTCATGAGTAGGGTAATTTCTCTCATGAGTTTTCAACTGCTGCGAGCCATAAGCTACTACTTTCCCTCCTTACATCAAAACAAAACCCAAACCTTCACTTAAGGCATCACAATACACTGAATAGCCCAAACCCCTCTCCAGAATAATCAATACTGGAGCAGTGGTAAGCCTAACCTTAAGCTCTTGAAAAGACTTCTCACAAGTCTCATCCCACATGAACTTGATCCATTTCCTCGTCAATCTAGTCAATGGTGAGGCTAGCCTAGAGAAATCTTTCACAAATCGATGATAATACCCTGCCAACCCTAAGAAGCTACGGATCTCAAAAGCATTCTTAGGTTGTTCCCAATCTTGCACTGCCTCTATTTTGGATGAATCTACAGCCACCCCTTCCTCAGATACTACATGGCCTAAGAACTTAACTTCTCTCAGCCAGAATTCACACCTCCCAAACTTAGCATACAACTTATGGGCTCTAAGTAGCTCAAGTACTACTCGCAAGTGCTCCTTGTGTTCCTCCTCAGAGGGTGAGTAAATCAAGATGTTGTCTATAAAAATGACCACAAAATGATCTAGGAATTCACGAAAGATCCGATTCATTAAATCCATAAACACAGCTGGTGCATTGGTTAGCCCAAAGGGCATCACTAGAAACTCGTAATGGCCATACCGAATGCCATCTTCGGGATATTGTCCTCCCTCACCCTCAACTGGTGATAACCCGATCTCAGGCCTATCTTAAAAAAACAACAAGACCCCTTCAACTGATTAAACAAATAATCTATACAAGGCATTGGATACTTGTGCTTAACAGTTACCCAGTTCAACTTTTGGTAATCTATACAAAGTCGCAACGCACCATCTTTCTTCTTGGCAAAAAGAGTCGGTGCTCCCTAAAGTGAAGTACTAGGGTGGATGAAACCCTTATCTAAAAATACTTGGAGTTGAATCTTCAACTCACTCAACTCGGCAGGTGCAAATCTATATGGTGCCATAGAAATCAATGTCGTGCTAGTTACTAAATCAATAGAGAACTCGATCTCTCGGTGAGGTGGTAAATTGGTAAGATCATCCAGAAAAACATCCGGTTATTCACTAACTACCCTTGGTAACTCAACTCGGACTTCATCACACTTAGTACTAAGGAAATTAGCAAACAGGCAACTAAGCTCAATTTGAACACGCGGATCATATACCGATGATAAGACTCTATCCACTCGATCCCCCAAGAAATAAAAACAGTCACCACTCAGAGTACATACAGTAACCCTCTGATGGTAGCAATCTATAACAACCTGATATGAAGACAGCCAGTCCATACCCAAAATAACATTAAACCTAGACATGTCAATCAACACAAATGCAAAAAGAAGTTGACGACCAGAAACCTCCATATCACAACCCCAACACCCCTGCTTCAAAAATCATCTCACCTCCAATAAGTGACTCTACACAGATAAGAGATGCTAACTGACCCAACTCTAATCCTAAAACCGATGCAAATGTATACGAGATAAATGAATGAGATGCACTCGTATCAATCAACACGTTAGCAACTTAATTGCAAAACAAGAAGGTACCTCTCACTACTGAAGGTGCTGGTACAAGATCTGGCGCGATAATAGCATACGCACGCCATGTAGGCCTCTGCTCAACCTGCTCACCCCTCGGAGCATAAGCCTAATGCGCTGATTGAGCCAAAAAGGCTCCCTGGTTGGCCTTCAAGGCCTGTGCTGACTGTGTCAGCTGGTGGCTCTGTGTCTGTCTCAAATCAGATGCACCAAGTGTGCCGCTCAACTGAGCGCAAAATCTCTTCATATGCCCCGCCTGCCCACACTGATAGCAAGTGAGCGACTAGCCTCTTCCTTGGCTCTATCCCTGAGAACAAGCCGAAAATGATACAGACCGATGCCTTCCTCCTCTCTGCGGGCAAGCTGGAGACTTATGGCCTAACTGGCCTCACTTGTAACAGGTGAAATCTCCCTGTCCACCTCACCCAGAACCCGAACTCGGCACTGGAAAGGTAGACCTCGATTGTGCTCCCTGGGACTGTTGTGGGTTAGAACCCCTTTGCCTCTTACTATCCCCCTGTACATCCTGACTCCTCTTTGAGCCCTTCCTCCTCTCCTTCTCTATCTGTATTACGGTCTCCAGATGAGCGACTGCCTCCGCCTCCACAAGGCGTCCATAATCCCTAATCATCAACTCAGCCACTTAAAACATGAGCCCGATCCTCAACCTCTTCTCAAACTCCAAACAACGGCGCTCCTCGGTCGCCACTGACATTGGTGCAAACCTAGAAAGGCTAGTGAATGTGGCCTCAAACTCAGCCACCGAAGTATTCAACTACACAAGCTTAGAAAACTAGTCTCTCAACTTCTCCCTAACCATGGAAGGTAAGTATTTATCCTGGAAGGTGTCGATGAAAGCCTCTCAAGTCCCTCCAATGCGCCCTCTGTAGACACCCCATTTTGACCGGCCCTAAGACTTGGGCGCTTTCTTTTGATTACTCAATGATGAAAATAGGAATATGCTATCTCACAAAATTCTCAGTAAAAAAATGGAATATAAACTTTTTGACTCGAGTCTCCCTTCAGCTGGAAAGACGCTAAGGTCACTCTCAAACCTCCGTCTTGGATGCTGAGCATCTCAAACGTCTTCACTATTTGCTCTAATCACTCAACTGCCTTCATTGGCTCATTGGGGTCACCCACAAACTCATCCGGATTTGATTGGAAAAACTCTCGCTTCAGAAAAGATGGCCCTACCTCAGCTACTTTGGTTTGAACTTGATTCTCAGCCTTGAGAATGTCCATAGATTCCCGCAATGTCCCGGCCATTTCGCGGGTTAAGGTGTCCATGGCCTGTTGACCCACTAGTTCAGCCACGTTATCCTGACCGACCCCTTCTTCCTGTGCCAGAATATCATCCAGTATCGACATCTCCTGCTGTCTAGGCCTACCACGCCTACCACCACGACCACGTCCTGACATCCTAATGAATGTAACAAAAGAGATTAGCACATTTACAAATATGCCGAAGCTAACTCACTCGCGTTCTAAAACGGTGGACAATAGTAATGCATTCCACATAAGCATGTAGTCACAAAAACATATACGAATTCCATTCCCAGATAATGACCCTCTATAGCTTGACTTTTCGTGCTCCTTTTGGATATGACTAGCCCTACAGTTCAAACTCCCGTGGTTCTGAATCTGATTTCACAAGTACAATGTAAAATAGTGAAAACACAAAAAGAGTCCAAATTCAGCAATTCTTTTTAGAAAATCAATGTTTGAATCAAATGGCAAAAATGGACTGCTTTGCCACATTTCAGAGTCGCCGCCTAAATATTTTTAGAAAATTTAGAAAACCCGTGACTCATGTCAAAGGCCACTTGTTCGTCATCACCAAAGTGTCTCGACTCGGGAACTTAGGTACGAGAGGGGAAGGTCATGAATTGAGCACCCCACTCGCCCAATCAAAGATTGACCTTTACTAATCATGATGTGATTTTTATTTACATTATATGCTTTTGTTCCGATTATTAGACTAACATTACTATGTGTTGCACACAAGTATAAACTAATTTGCAAAAGTTGGAACGTTTTGATTTCATGTTTGTTTGAAATTATTTTTGATACTCGTCACTTGAAAATATGAGTTTGTACGTCAATCAATTTGTCCCAATTTTGGCAATTAGTCTCCATCCACAGGCATTCAAACAAGTATATCATTTAACCAATTAGCCTCATGGAAATATACTTGGCATGGCAACATAAACATTTGATGCAAGATGGTAAAACTCAAAAGTGCTCACCTAGTACTCCGAGGTGAGCTAAAAGAAACAAAAGAGTTAGAAAACATGCATGTTCGTAACTAATACAACATGATATGTAACTAATAGGCTCGGCTACTAATTATGTTATGCTAGTCAATTTGATAGCATGCGGTTTAAGCACCTTTTCAAAGAAGTATTTAATCTACAATGCTTTGTTAAATTGATGAACCAAGCCACGATGCATGAAAGACAAGTGGATGCAAACATGTAGTATGCAAAAAGAAGCATGATGTTCTAAATTACTCATCATAAGCAAGGAAATAAAAGGGAGAAAGACATGGGGTTGGAAGACATACACATTATTGCATATTGGCCCTCGTACAAGAGGGTCCAAATCAATGTCTGAGAGTCTGAATTAACTAATTATTACAAAACTGAATGAATGAATAAGCTAAGCTAATTATCTACTTATTACAAATTCTAATGAATACCAAAGAAATGAATTAGCTATCTAAGTTAACTAGCTATAAGAATTACAAATAAACAATGGCTACAACAACATATTAATTAAGTACAACAACAATAATTAATTACAATAATAATAATTAATGATTAATCATCAAACAAGGATGCAGAAGGATGCGCAATGCTCACATGTGCAGTATCCAGAAATTGCTCTGTTTGCCCAGACCATTTTGTTTCACCTTCAGTCACTGCTCTCTGTTTTCTGCAAATCATGCTGCTGACCAAACATTGATGGCCAGCCGGCCCTTAATGAAGCCCGGCTGGGCCCAAATAAGGTCGGTCGTGCCTTAATTTTATGCAAAATCATGTTTTTGTGCTCTGAAATGAAAACAGTGCAGACAGAGTTTTCTGAGCTCTGTTTGTCCCTCCCACACTTCTTTGTCATGGAAAAGCCTTAAGATAAGGTTGGGATCATTTTCAAAACCATCAATGAGCAATGTGCTTGCTTGATGATTTCACCCACAATTTGGACAAAATTCAATGAATCAATAACCACCCCTCTCTCCTATCATAGAGTAAGCTCAAAGAGGGAGGTAGGAACGCCTCAAGGCTGATCGAAACATCATGAATTGATGTAAGACGACCCTTGACACGATAGACTCGGCATAACATCCGGCCGAATCTAAGCAGTATAACTTATTTTCTTTATGTGGGTTGGTTCATTTTAGCAAATTTTAGACCATTCCATTCTTTAGTCTATTAAGTCCAAGGTGATGATTACGTCCACTAAATGAGAAGCGTGTCAAATGGGAAGTAATTCTCAACATGAAAAAGAGACTATGCCGTTGGCGATGAACCTCCGTAAAGATTAAGCCACTAAGCATAGATCTCTAGCTCATGTTTTGAACAACCGTCAACTGATTAAAACAACTTTCCAATGAAAGAAATGGATGATAGATTTCTTATTAAAATGAGACATCTTAATATGGAAATTAAACAAAGAAAAGCTAGAACAACATGCAACAAGCTATGTATAAGGACTTGTGAGACAATAAACAAACTAATCAAAGCATGAATCAATTAAACAACCTAGGGCAGCCCTAAAAAAGCCCCTAATAGGTGAAAAATAATGGCTCAAAGTGCATGAAAAGAGCTTAAAAAGCTAAACAACAAAGAAAGAAAATAAGGCTAGTAAGCAAGAACAAGGAGGGGTGGCTAACCTGTCACACCCCAAAACCGCTTGAGCGCAAGAGTTAATGCTCGAGTAGAGAACTTACTAGATCTAGGTGAAAATGTAGAGAGAGAAAGTTTTAGAGAGAGGGTCTCAACTTGAGGGTTTGGAGTGAAATAGATCTGAAAAAGTGATGTAAAAGTCATTTTCGTGAACTGATATATGCACAGTCCACTCGAGCGGAAGAGTTGACGCTCGAGCGTCAAACACAATAAGTTGTTCTGTTCGAGCGCAAGAAGAGGCTCGCTCGAGCGCAGAATACACACCTCCAGTACTTTTGCAGCAACAGACAAATTGCTTGAGCGCAAGAAGGGATGCTCGAGCGGCCACCCGCTCGAGCATAGGAAACGCCGTTCAAACGTGGAAAACACCCCTCCAGTATTTTTTGCAGACGTGCAAAGTACTGAGGGTTTGCTAACCCCGCTCGAGCGAAGGACATATGTAACATATGGGGCCTAAATGGAAGCACCTGATAACAAAAATCTATTCCATTGAGCTACCACTATTATGCCAGGATCACAACATCACATTAGGTAAATAATATACAGAAAATATACACATATACTTTGACTCAGCCCCACAATTGGGCGTATAGCAAAAATATTAATGAAAGACAACCAAAGCATAAGCCAAAAACCTAACAATACTTTACAAAATGCACGGGCTTTCGTTAAGTACCTGGACACACCGAGATTGACAGGAGAGAGACGAGCCTTAAGAGTTAGGACTGGTCTCCCGGCTGATTACCTCCAGAAACAGACAAAATACAGAATGAGCGGAACTCAATGAATAATAGTACATAAATGATGTAATGTTTAACTTGAATAATAAAGCATATAACTACAGAGGCATACGATTAACTACATTCTGTAATTACTTCCAGAACAGTCATGGGTCCAGTTTTCTTAATAGAGTGGCTCTAAGCCCAGTAATGTATAGAATGGCCATGGGCCTAACAGATACAGAACGGCCATAGGCCCAGAAATATCAGAATGGCCATTGGCCCAGAAATACATGTATGGACTCAAGAGGTGGCTCGCACGAATTCTAGAGGTGGCTCCCACTTAAGTGTAGCACTTAGTTCCGTACAACACTTTGTTCCATACCAGAAATCAATAGATCTCATCATGTCATACCATAAACGGAACGAATTAACAAAACAGAATACATAACAGAACAAATAAACAGAACAGAATAACTTCCAAATTCATGAGAATATCGTCACACTATAGTGTATATAAATCACCTCATGGTTTATTAGAAATGGACATAATCGTCTCGCGTATATTAGAATTTTAATAACACTTTTGATAGAAGACACATGTGTCATTGTAGTGCGTTCAATAGGAACAGAACAATTTACCTCATAACAGTCTTGCTTTATCATTGGCAAACAGAATGATTCGGGGTACACAAGCATCATGGTTCCTTTTGTTCACTAGGAGTCAATAAGGTTAATTTACAGATAACAGAACATTAACAATGTCTTTTAACAGTAAGCAACCGCACTACTATAATACTATCCATGATTCTATCCAATTATCCAATTATGTTTCCCCTTTTAGGTAGATATCCATGTCACAAGAATAACTTGTATGCAGTTCTTATGCGAAAACATAGGTAAATATAGGTTATAGCGCATTACCAATAACCGTTAATCGTAGTCGAAATGCAGAATGGTTTTAGAATCATATCGATGTGTGCTAAAGCTTTCAATGTTCACATCAATTCCCAATCAACACACATGTTAACATAATTGCTCAAGGAGAACAGAATGTTAATAACAATAATTATTAACGGTACATAATATACATTTGTAGTACTATTACTCACAGTGATCGGCTCCAGGTAGTAATGGGACGATGCCCTTGTCTCGATCTACAAGCACGATGCACAACATATAATATGAGATATTAATCGATCCTTTACTTATTCTCTTTGACCACTTAATCAATTAGCCATGGTTTTACCAAGATCATTATACTTCAATAAGTTATAATCCATGCCACAGAGATAGGAGGAATCAATAGAAAAATGGTCCAGACGAAGAAACGGTACAAACCGGTAAACAGATAGTGAACAACCGTCACTAAATTGGACATAACTATTTCTGTACTTAGAATTTGGGGGTGGGACCACCACCATTGGAAACTAGACTTCTGGGGCTTGATTTTAGGCTCAAGAATCACTGAAAACGGAGTCCGGATGCAAAAGATATGCTTATTCATAGTTACTCAGCATAAGCTGAAACAAGGGTGGCCGCTCGTGTGCCCACTTTGGCCGCTCGTGTGGCCCAATTCCGCTCAAGCGGAAGAACCCGACCGCTCGAACGCCCCAAAGTAGAATGGAAACCTATTTTTTTCCCTCTTCTCCGTACATGCGGCCATGGCCTCCGCACGTGTGGCCTGGCCCCTGTTTGACAGTCCGAAATTCATACCAAATCTCATTCTTGATGAGCATTAACAAGGCTCAAAATAAACCCTTTGATTGCTAAAACATGGTTCAAAAATCATGTAATTAGGAGGTACAAACACATAACAATCTAGATGTGAACTAGATCTTTACTTCACAAACCCATAAACAAAACTTGCTTCTTACATGATCTAAATACATAGATACATTCATCTCACTCCTAATTGTAATCAAGCATGGAGAATCAACAATAAGGTGTGATTTCCTTTATATAGTTCAAATTAACACCATTAACTAAATGATGAGAACACCTCTTCACTTTTACAAATAATACACATACATACACACACTAACTTGCATGATTACCTAAGAAATTCTTACCACATCAAAGAGGAGTTAAGTAAAATAAATTCTACATACCTTGAGCTTCAAGAATCTCCAAAACCCTCCTAATTTCATCCTAATTCTCCTTTCTTGTTGAACTTCCCCTTTTCCTTCTTCTCTTATTCTTTTATTCTCTCCCAGGTGATATTTACGAAATGAAGTTCCCCAAAACAAGTGTTTAAAGTGCAAGGATATATAGATATACATAAAAGTGAATAGGACAAAAATCATTCATTTAGTCATCCCAAATTGAAATTTCACAGAAACGCTTATTATTGCCTAAAAATTATGCTGAACACATATATAAAATCAATTTCAGATAATCAAGCCCCTAAGGATTCCAATTTCTGATTCAAACATTCTAGTTGTGACAGATACTTTTCTTATTCAATAGAAATGAACCTATATTCATAGGATCCACTTAATCAAACTTAATTTCATACAGAATTTCTCAATAGGCATATAAATGCATAGAATAAGGGATTAAAAGCATACTAGAAAGCATGTACAAGGGTCGGGTTATTACATAACCCCTCCACTTTTGAAACATCAAAACATGATTTTTAGCCTCTTTTAAACTCTGAAAATCAATTTGGAAAGCAATGAAAAATGGTGTAAAACAAGGGTTTGAGCTATAGGTGAAGGTGTAAGAAAGAGTATTAACTCCCTTTACCTTTGGTAGCTCTCCAAACCCAAGCTTATACACTTGAAAGAAGATCAAAACAATACAAAATACAAGAACTAAATAGCAAGAGATAGCAAAGAGAGCAAGAGAAGAGATAGTAAGCTTATGCCCTTCAAGAAAGGTAAACTCTTTGTTGTGAATCAAACTTAGTCCAAACATACTCTCAAGCTTGAATTGTGATCCTCAAGGCTCAACCAAGGTTCCAAGGCTAAGGTGTGAAGGTGTATATGGTGTATGGATATAGGTTAAAGGTGGTAAGCTTGCTCAAAGGTTGGTTGCACAAGAAGAAAAAGCTCTCAAGAAAGTGTATAAGCTTTTTAGAAATTATTCAGCCCTCAAAACAAAGATACAACTTTGTTTTTATAGAATTTGAGCAAAAGATGTCATAAATATCTTTAAAAATAGACAGTTGGCGGGCTCTCGCCCAGAACAGTGTTTCTCGCTACTAAGGCACGGCCGATCATAAATAGCCACGGCTGGCTCTCAATAAGGCACGGCCGAGCCTCAATGTGATCCCTTATCTCTCTATTTCAGACTCAGCATAGGGTGACACAATGTGTAAAAATCGATTTTTGGGGTACAAATAATGGGAATATGGAAGATTTGGGATTGTTTCGGAGCTTAAACATAGCCCCTCTGTTGAGACCTCCAACCACGTACAACACCACTTTCATCATCGAGTATATCAGGCAAAGCACTCGAGCCTTGCGGACGGTTAAAAATGGAGTGTCTACACCATCCTGCGGTGTTTCTAGAGTTCCAATTAAAAATAGCAATAATCAAGTGCTCTTCTAATAGGACATCTAGGAACCCGTAGACTCAATCAACATTCTAGGAATTAAATCCTATACCCATATAATCACATAAGCATGTTATCATATAAGCACACATTGTTCATACTAAAGGCTCTATCAAACGTGACAAACCCATTGTGGTACTAACCACTTCCCATGTACCCAAAGTATTCAAACTCAGTACACTTTGATACCAAGTTGTCACACCCCAAAAATAAACATGACGAACCTATCTCATTAGCGGAAATAAAATTGAAACAACATACTTTCATTCATCAAAGTTAATATACAACGATAACACATGCAATATACATTCATTAATGTTCTATCCACAACATGTGTTACTAGTAATCAAAAAATGAACGTTGAACAGATATTTAAATGCCCTAACGGCTTATATCTTTTCAAGTCATTCCTTGGTTACAACAAAATGAGTTTAGCTCAAATACAGTTAAAGCCCTTGGCTATGCAAATTAAATACAACAAAAATGAGCCCTTGCTCCAAGTCTTCCTAAGTTACTGTCTAGGTAGAGGCATGTCACCAGCATTTAAAAATAGTTTCCCTAATAGGGTGAGCCAAAGCCCAGTAAAAACATTCTAACACAATATATGTATCTTAACAAAGGTATAAGCATGAAATATACGTCTAATGCCCATTATAAAATCAATTATATCTTACAAGATCATAATATGCCAAATTCTTTTATTTCAATCTGTCTTGTCTCAATTTCGTTCATGTCAATTCATTTCACCTTAATTCATGAGTCATGTTCCTTATTATCCGGACCATCCAACTAAGACTACAACTCAGTGAGTCTCAACCATACATAATCAATACACAACACTTCAATTTTCCATTTTACGAAAATTTCGTCCGTAGGAATTGGCACCCATGTATATATAACATTTTCGGGACTTTTACCCCAGACACATAGGCCAACTTAATTCAATAGAGTCTATCCCCTTTCTCTTCCCAAACAATGGAGTATATCCCATTTCTCCTCTCAAACAATCATACATCTATAATATATTAAAACACACAGTATTCAATGACAACCGTTAAGAGATTAGTTTCAATTCCCCTAATCCTCATGCAATTTCTACAACAATCATGACCATCCTCCACCGATAGCTCAAAATAGATATTTCTAAACAGATATACAATCTTTACAACAAGTAAATTATTCAAATTTCCATAAATGCGAGATAATACATATCTAACTCAACCATTTATATAAATAACCTCTCAATTTCACACTTTCACTACCATTATTTATACAAAACAATCATTTGAGTCATTTTAGGGCCAAGCTCCCTTTTTTCCCAAGTTCATCCTAAACACCATACAAGTTTATATCTATTCCCATAACTATTTCCATTACATTCATTTGAAAACCCCTCTTGAGATTTTAAATCAAAACCCCTAGGTTTCTAAATCCTTCAAATCCCAATCTTGTCCACATAACATCAATTAACTAAGTTAAAAACCATATGAAAGTGTAGAAAATCCCTATCTCAAGCTTAGATGACCAAAAGAAGAGATAAAGGAACTTTAAAGATGCCGAAACCAAGCTTTAATCGAATTAAAAGAGAGCTTTTGAGACGTACTACATTTTTATCGAAGGCACATGAGTAGAGAACTTACTAGATCTAGGTGAAAATGTAGAGAGAGAAAGTTTTAGAGAGAGGGTCTCAACTTTAGGGTTTGGAGTGAAATAGATCTGAAAAAGTGATGTAAAAGTCATTTTCGTGAACTGATATATGCACAGTCTGCTTGAGCGCAAGAGTTAATGCTCGAGCGTCAGACACAATAAGTTGTTCCACTCAAGTGCAGAATGCACACTTCTAGTAGTCTTACAAACAACAAAATAACGCTCGAGCTCAATAAAGTCTGCTTGAGCGCTCACCCACTTGAGCGTAGGAAACACCGCTCGAGCGTAGAAAACACTCTCCCAGTAGTTTTGCAGACCTACAAAAGTACCAAGAGTTCGCAAAGCCCGCTCAAGCGCCAGAAGTGCCGCTCGAGCAAAAGACCAAAAATCTAGGAAACATAAGGTTTGAAAAACAAGCGACCAATCTGTTCCGAACATGCTCAATATAACCAAACAGCCAAACTCAAGTAAGAATAAGAGGAAAACAACAATGAACAGCATTCAGAAACCATAAACCCGAGTCTGGAATAATAAATGGGTCAGGTCAAAACCGGAATCGCTATATGTAAAATTTGAAACTCTTCTCCACATACACCTTGAGTTGTGAAAGGTTGTTAATGAAGTATCCTCCATTATTGATGTGTAAAGTAATGAATTGTTATAAATTGAAATCATTGTAGGGAAAATTGAAGATTTATAAATTCCTCTTCGGACACTATGATGAAGCATTCTAAATTTCTCTTTTGACACTATGATGAAGTAATTGTTGAACAACAGAAGGGGATAAATAGTCTATGAGTCCGGGTAGTGAGTCAGGTTGGTTTTTGAGTTGTATAATGTAATTGGTAAATGCGCAGGGAGTCAAGGTGCACAATTGCCTTGTCTGCGCATATTGCCGAATGAGTGTAGGAAAATACTTTTAGGTGTCCATGATCTTACCGTTTCTGGGGCTGGCAAATATGGAAAAAACATGATCTTGGGTGTCCATGTCCCTACTGTTTATAGAGTCGGCTAATGTGAAAGGTAAAATGTTTTTGGATGCTCATCACCCCGCCGTTTCTGGAGCCGGCAAATGTAGGACTATTTTCAATATACAAAACTATAATTATATATATGGTTTGACTTTTCGGCTCTTACTTGGGATATCATAGACACTTATACCCATTTTTATGTGCATAACTTTCAAAAGTGTATTGCATGATCATAAGACTTTCAATTGGCTATATAACTTGTTAAATTCATCACCTACTGAGCTTATGCTCACCCCAAAGCTAACACTTCCAGGAAATGAAGATAAAGTACCCATTAAATGATGGCATTCATAAGAAAGGAATCATGTGGAGCTTGTGGACACATCTATTGAAGTTTTGTTGGGTTTGGCTATGATAATTGTAATTAACTGTTAATTTTTGTGCGTTCATTTAGAAGAAGGCCTATTTTGGAGGGGAGTCCATTTGGACTTAATTGTTGTATATGTTTCTTTTCTTTTAAACTATTTTTTTCATCGGGGATGTAATGAGACAATATTGTGACTTTTGGGAAATAGTTCAATGGAAAAGAGTACTATAATCATGTTGTAATGTTTATTCTTTTATTGTACGTGTTGTGGGTTGTAAATTCTTGGAAGAACAGGATCTAGAACAGTTCTTCAAGGGCGTTACAATTCCGATTTGGACCCAACCCATTTCTTGCTTTTGGATCCGTGAACCCATGTACTTAACCGTTGCTCATCTCATTTCCTTCTTGTTGCTTGTTGAGTTTGACTATTGGGAGTTTTGGTCGCGTTTGAAACAATTTGGTAAGTTAGTTTTTCCATCAGTTTTTGCATAGATTTTTGCTTATTTGCTCGAGCAGTCTTTCTTGCTCTCGAATAGTCTTTTACAATCTGTAAACTACTGGAATTATGATAACTTCGCTTAAGCGGTCATTCTTAAGCTCGAGCAGTCTTCTATAGGTCTAAACTTCTGGCAGAGGGTCATTGGTTGTTCGAGCAGTATGTGCGTATATTAGTCCGAGAAAAAGGCATCTTGAGTTACTTTTTCATCTCTGTCTCTCTCTAAACATTTCAAAACCCTAAAAACCCTCACACTCTCTCTCTCTAGCTCTTCTAGCTCCAAATACTCTCAATCCTTTAGTTTTCTCACTCTAGCGCTTCGGAGTAAAAGATTGAGCACGTCGAGGGTTTCGTTCTAATCAGAGAAGTTATTGCTTTCAGCTCCATCAAGTTCTACTCCTTGTTTCCTCTTGTCTTTTACTTTGGGATAGGGATTTCTTTGACCTTTAATATGATTTTTAGCTCAGTTATTTGCTCTTTGAAATGGGCTAGTGATTTGGAAATTTTTGGGAAAACTTAGGGTTTGTGTTTGAAATGAATAGAGGAGTTTTCTAAATAGGTTCTTGAAAATAGTTGTGGGGATGTGTTTATGGTTGAGATATGTTGAAATGGTGGATATCCTTTCTTAAAATTAATTTTATAAGAAAATTGGGTTTTGTTCTAAATTTTGGATATTTGGATTTGTGAAAGGAAATGGAAAATGATGTTGGGTTTTGTAAGATTGAAACAATGCCTATGTTGATGATGATGACGGAGGAGTTGGATATGTAATATCACTCCCATTGTAAAATGTTGAAAGTATATCTTTTGATTGGAAACTATATGTTGTATAGAAATACCTGTTTTGGACTATCAGTGGAGGATAGTCTTAATTGTTGTAGACATTGCATGAGAATTAGGTTTAATTGAAACTAATTTTTCATACATAGTGCATTGAGCATCATTACTTATTAAACATTGGAAATGTATTGTTTTGAGAAAAAAATGATGAATACCTTGGTGAGTCTGGCTAGAGGGTGTGGTTATGGTTATTATGTTGGCCTATGTGTCCTTGGTGAAAGTCTAGAAATCCGCACGGTCAGGTGTCGATCCTTCCGGTTAGTACCGGTAAAATGGCTTTGGTAGTGCTTGTATAGCCTACTTCCAGACACGTACTCAGAGATTCCTAATGTTTTGTATCTATTACCCTGTTTTCTGTTATAAAATAATTATTTTCAAGAATTGATTTATAATCTGGAATTGCATTCTTTTGGAATGGAAAACGAGAAATGTTTGACAAATGGCATGTATGTGCACTCACCTTATAATTTTGTTAAGATTTATATACTGTGTTAGAGTATCTTTACTGGGCTTTCGCACACTATAGACCGCCCGAACTCTGCTCCACGCGCGAGGGCGCGAATCGTTGTTCTTAGCTACTATAGTTTGAACTCGTGTCACGGTTCTGAATCTAATCTCA
The DNA here is from genome assembly GCF_004153795.1 of Camellia sinensis. Classification (NCBI taxonomy): domain Eukaryota; kingdom Viridiplantae; phylum Streptophyta; class Magnoliopsida; order Ericales; family Theaceae; genus Camellia; species Camellia sinensis. The sequence goes on from NW_021024704.1 coordinate 713,063, forward strand.
CAAAGTTCAATGTGAGACCGATAAATCACCAAAGAGTCCAAATCCAATAAATCGTTTTAATAAAGAAGTGTCAAACATGGACTACTTTGCCAGATACAGAGTCGCCACCTAAATGTTTTATTTTGGAGAAATTTAGGAAACATTGACTCGTGCCTAAGGCCACGTGTCCGTCATCACCAAAGTTGCCTCGGCTCGGATACTTGGGTATGAGAGGGGAAGGTCTTGCAATGAGCACCCCCGCTCGCCTGATCAAAGATCGGCCTTTACTAACATGATATTTTGTTTTTGAAAACATGTGTGTTCTTATTCCGATTATTAACCTAGAATTATTATGTGATGCGCACAGCATACAAGTATAGACTGGATCGCCTAAGTTGGAACAAAACATTTCATGTTTGTTTGTTTGAAAATGGTTTAGAGGTGCTACTCGCAAGTAAGCTAAGTCGTGGATTTTGCCACTTTCAAGTGGGCTTAGAAAAACATGATTTTGCCACTTCAAGTGGGCTTAAAACTCACAATCATCGAGTTATTCCAATTCAGGCAATCAAACCTCCACCCACAGGCATTCAGGCAGTTAAACACTTAAGCAGTTAGCCCCATGGCAAGCATACTATCATGGCAACATTTACACACATGCAAGATGCTAAAGCGTAAATACTCATAGTGTACTCCGAGCCAAAAAAGAAACTAGTTAGTAATCAATGCATGATCCTAGCTTTGTCAAGATAGCTAATGCAACACATGCAAAAATGCAACTAAGATAGACTCGGCTATTCTAAGATGTCATGTGAATGCAACTTGATAACATGCTGTTGAACATGTATTCAAGTAAGTACTGAAATACTGTGCAGTTAGTATGATGCCCCGAGCCCGGTGCATGCAATACAGATGAATGGAGGCACACATGCAAGCATGAGGTATGCTAATGAAATATGGCCTAAAACTAACCATCATAAGCGGTTAAGTAAAAGGGAGAAAGAAATGGAGGTTGGAAGACATGCATCACACATATGCACGCTTATTACAACAGTTGGCTCTCTCGACGGAGGGTCCGAATGAGAAGCAAACTAGCTAATCTAAGCTAATTAAACTAATTATTACACAATCAAATTGAATAACTAGCTAACACTAAGCTAATTATTACAACACGTTAACTAATTAACAAATTAGCTAGTTTAATTACAAATTCAAAAGCTAACTAATCAAGTACAGCTAATTACAAATTACAAAGCCTCAGCTAAGTTCTAAGAGTTCGAAGATGCATGCTCGATCGCCTCGCTTGGAAATCCATTATCATGCCTCATGTGCCTTTGTTTGCACACTTCTGTACCTCTGAAAATTATGCCAATTTCTGTGATGCTTCTGACCTACCTTAGGAACCATCTAAGGAGTAGTCGGCCAAAAGGTGTGGCCATCGGCCAAAGAATAATGATCATCAACCAATTTTAAGGATATCGGCCAATTATTGATAGTCGATCGGCATACTAAGTGGTCGATCGGCCAATTCTTCCTGCAAACTTCTCCTTTTGCTGCAACAAAGCACGAACAGAGGCATGTCAATGTATTTGCAAGAAAATGTGTGTGCAACCACACTCCTTATCATGTTCAAAGCTCAAAGGAGTGTAGAGCTTGGCTCTCAAGCCATCAATCACGCATATCGATGCATGATGGCCAAAAAGGCCGAGTTGCACAAGTCAATGGCAAATGAATGCATAAAACACATAAATGCCTTAACCTCTATCATACATGATCAAGAGGGTCGGCAATCGAGAATTGAGGCACATTTCATCACTTCAAGTATGAAATGTCCCTCGCTCCTCGCATTTGGACTAACACGATATCTAAACACAATGCAATACATGCTCAAGATTCTAAACACAGTGCGACATACGCACACACAATGCGATGTAACTCAAGCATGCCAAATGCAATGCAACCTAAACATGCAAACAACCATGCAACAATGTCATGCAATGCAACTAGCATGTAACAACATGCAATGTACCGAGCATGCAACAACATGTAAACCACATACTCAATGGACTTAAACCAAGAGTGGACAGGTCTCAATCATGCCCAAATCAATGGCCATAACACCAAAACTAACGCACCAAAAAGGCAAGACATGCATGCACACATATTGGTCCATAAGCTAGGCAACAATGCACAACCCTTAGAGGCACTCAAAAGGTGAAAGAAGTGGGAGCATGGCAAGTCTATATGCTCTGAAATGTCATGGTAAATGATGTCAAATCATATACATGTCACAAATTAACCATGCTATGCTCAAAACTCAAAGCTAACAAGGCCAATTGCACTATAACTATGCAAAACATGAAGCATATGGCCAAGGCAACCCAAAATAGTCCTAGAACATGTCAAAATAAGACTAAAACATGCATGGACCAAAGCTAAAACATACTAGCATGAAGGGTATGAAGCATGAACTTGCAAGGCTAATAAGGAGTATTACACTACACCTATCAAAACCAAGCATGAGGCGACTTCAACAACAAAAAACAAAGTTATATCATGGCAAAATGAGACCAAATACACACTGATATGGCAGCTTACAAGCTTAGGCAAAATGGCATACACAATGGCTCACTCTTAAGGCATAAAGAACCAACTCTTCAAAGCATGGAAAGAGTGACAAATGTGAGTGCATGAACACACTGCATGCACTAAAATCTCAAAATAAATGATGCCAAATCATGTAAATAGCCCAACCAATGCATGCTAGTGGCTTGGAAACTCAAAGCTAACAAGCTAGATTGAACTATGGCTATATAAAGCAATGTATGCACGACCAAAACAACATGAAACAGAGCTACAACATGCTAAAACATGACCAAAAGCTTGCTGAAGTTAAGCCAAAATCATGCTAGAACGATGATCCAAAGCATGACGCATATTAAGGCAATGAAAAAGATTGCACTACAAGTATATTAAGCATGCAAGAGGCTATCAACCTAGCCCAGAATAGAGTCAAGGCATGCTAAAATAACACCCAAAAAAAGTGGAGATCAAGCCAACACATGCTAGAAAACTAAGCTCAAACATGAGGCCAATAAGGCAAGCATACAAGACATAAGGAGAAGGGATGACCCTCTTCTATTTGGGACCTCAAAACAAAAGTTTCACTACTAAAAATCCACTGGATTTCAGCGGTTAAAATTCCAAGAGAAAGTGATTTCAAGGGCCTAAAGTGATGGTGCAAAACAAAGCCAAATAAGGCATGCAAGGGAGTAGATCACCCCAAACACCAAAGAGACCTTAAACAAACATGTTAAGCCTTAAAAATTGGATCTTTTGGTAGTATAAAGTTAGGCCTAAATAAGCATGCAAATAGGTCCAAAAGCTTAAGCCAAAATAAGGGTTTTAAGGATTAGAAGCTCACCCTTGTAGAACAACTTTAGAGCAACAACTCCAGCAGCTATCTGAGCTAAAAACCAAACTTTGAGTTCAAACAAAACCCTCAAGTACGTCAGCAACAAGAGTATGGTGTTTCACTAGGTGCTTTAGTGCAAAAGTGTGAAGAAAATGTACTTTTGAGCACAAAGAAGCACAAATATAGAGAGCGAGAGAGAGAGATAACTTGTATATCAATTTTTCAGAACCTCTGGAAAGGGAGAGGGGTCTCCCTTTTTATAGAAAATCAAATCTCAAGCTTGTTGAGCAAGCTTGAGACTTGTTTCAATCCCTCCATACACGTGTATGGATGATGAAATCTGTGCTCACCAACTGTCACAGCTGGCACAAAAATATCTGCAAAAGCAGGTAAAAAGGTCTCGACCAAAAGATATGGCCGATAGTCCAAAAAGAGTGCCGATCGGCCAAAAAGAATGCCGATCGGCCACCACCAATGGCCGATGGCAAGAAGACAAGGCCGATAAGCACAAGGCTTGGCCGATGGGTTGTAGGGATGGCCAACAATTCACCCTCTTCCCTCAGAAGCGAAACCACAAGTCCTTGGTCCACAACCAAACACAAAACAGACAAGTTGAGAGATCCTAAGGCAAGGCGCGCAGCCGAGACTTTCAGGAACTCAAAACGAACATGAGCATGGATGATCATCGAGTGCTCAAACGATGACGTCCCAGTCTTGAGGACGGTCAAAAATGGGGTGTCTACACATGCCCTATGTGGGAAACAACTTTCAGGTGTTGGTGATGTGCCTCTACCAAGGACATAGTTTAGGAGAACTTGGAGCTAAACGCTTCATTTTTGTTTATTGGTGTAATTATTTTTGTTTAAGACTTAGGTTTTACCTATATTGAGTTTGTAGACACCCCATTTTTGACCGACCTTAAGACTCAGACGTCACCGATTGAGCGCTTGGTGATGTTGCATATCGTGCTCGTTCAGAGAGTTCAGAGTCTTGGTCGCGAGCCTTGCCTTCGGACTTCCGGACTCTTTTGTGCTTTGGGTCGGTTTGCAAACCAGGCTCTGTTTTCTCTGTTTTCTCTTCTCGAAGGGAGGGAGAGGTCTCGTAGATCATCTCTCAGTGGTCGTAGGCTACGTTTCGTGTTCGTAGGCCATTTTGCCCGTTTGGAGTCCGGTTTCCGATTTTTCGGAGCCATTAGCCGTGTGCCTCGGTTCGAGACCGCTTAACCATCTCCGTTTGCTCCGGTTATTGGCATACGTCTTATATCCTCCCTTTTGAGGGACACTGTGGTCTGAGAAACTGACTTCGTGGTCGAACACCACTCCCGGTGCCTAACAGTCAGTTTTCGGGGCCTCGGGCTGCGCGTTTCGGCCCCCGAACCTTCATTTTGCATCGGTTTTGGTTTGTGTTTGGCAGGGACCTCTGTTTCATTGGTAAGAAAGTCGTAGAAGGGTGGGAGGCAAACAATTGTTCAGACAACCAGTTTTATTCCTCCATCGCCTTCCGTCGCCCGTTTTTCCTCACTTCAAAGCTAATGTTGACCACCCTTGGGCCATTTTCTTGCACCCCAAACCCCATATTTGTGATGTACACATCTGGGAGGCCACCAATATTTGGTGGCCGGCCAGTAATTGCTTTTGAACCTTTTGAACCCCTTTGAAAAGTGGGTTGTTCTCTCTCCTGGTTCACTATCTCCAGTGTTTGACCCCATGATTGTGTTGAGCACACATGGGAGGCCACCAATATGTGGTGGCCGGCCAGCAATTGTTCTTGGACCTTTTGACCCCTAGCCGGCCGGCCATGGGAAGTAGCCGACCGGCCACTTGCAACCTGGATAACCAGCCGGCCTTGCTCCTTGCTGCAAGTACAGTTCAAATATGCATCTCTTTTCCCCCTAGATTTTGTATCCGGGGGGCCAACTTTTTGGAAGAAAACTTGAATTCATTTCCCTCCCATTTTCTCCTCCTTTTCTCCCCCTCTTTTGCCTATAAAACCAGCCTCCCAGCTCTGGTTTAGGGGTTAGAAAATTTTGGTTTGGAGCTCTCACATTAAATCTCTCTCTCTCTCTACTCTAAGCCTTAAAAAACCCCCTTGGTTCTTCACCAACCCATAGCCCCACCCTTCCATCCTCCATTCCAGTAGCTTGAGGTTGTTCTTCAAAGCCTAGAAGTGCTGCATTTTGGTCCAAAAGGCTGCCAAAGATTAGTCTTCAAGGGTAAGTCCTCCTCTCCCCTTTTTGACCCTTTTCTTGGTTCATACTCTAGCTCCTAGCCGACCGGCCATGGGAAGTAGCCGGCCGGCCACCTGCAACCTCAATAACTAGCCGGCCTTGCCCCTTGCTGCTGATACAGTTCAAATATGCATCTCTTTTCCCCCTAGATTTTGTATCCGGGGGGCCAACTTTTTGGAAGAAAACTTGAATTCATTTCCCTCCCATTTTCTCCTCCTTTTCTCCCCCTCTTTTGCCTATAAAACCAGCCTCCCAGCTCTGGTTTAGGGGTTAGAAAATTTTGGTTTGGAGCTCTCACATTAAATCTCTCTCTCTCTCTACTCTAAGCCTTAAAAACCCCCTTGGTTCTTCACCAACCCATAGCCCCACCCTTCCATCCTCCATTCCAGCAGCTTGAGGTTGTTCTTCAAAGCCTAGGAGTGCGGCATTTTGGTCCAAAAGGCTGTCAAAGATTAGTCTTCAAGGGTAAGTCCTTTTCTCCCCTTTTTGACCCTTTTCTTGGTTCATATTCTAGCTCCTTGTGCTTACTTTTTTGAGCTCCGACCCTAACTGAAAATAACATTTTTTTGAGCTCTATTTCATGTTTGTTTAAGGGCCTCTCACTGTTTGAGGCTTCCTTGTGGCACTTGCTTCTTTACCCTTCTTTTATGCCATTTCCTTGCATAGTATTTTAGGCCTATGTATAAACTGTTTTGAGGCATGTTGTAAACTGTATAGTGGCTTATTTTGATCCCTTCTTCAACATTGTTGAAGGGATCACTATTTGAGGCTTCCATTTGCCACTTGCCTTTGTATCTCTCTTTTGGCTCCATTTTTGCATGATTTGTTAGCCTCTTGTGCTTTTGTTTTTGGGCTCTGGTCCGAACTATAAATGGCCTTATTTTGACCCCCTCTTCATGTTTCATTAAGGGTCTTTTACTGTTTGAGGCATCCTTTTTTTACTTTGTGTTATAGCTCTCTTTTTGGTCTTGTTTTGTATAGTATTTTGAGCATGCTTGTGCACTGTTTTGGGTTTGATCATAAACTGCAAAAGATCATATTTTGGGCCCCTCTTCAACATTGTTGAAGGGCCCTCATCTTTTTAGAGCCGGAAGCCATCACTTCCTTCTTTGTCTCTCTTTTGGCCCATTTTTGCATGCTAGCTTAGCCCCATTTGTGTTCGCTGTTTGGCCCTCCGTAAAACTGTAAATATGCTTGTTTTGGGACTATCTTGAGTCTTTCTTTACATTTCATGTTCGAATAATGCATGCTTTGTATAGCTATAGGTCATTGCTTATGCCTAGTTTTGCATTTCGGGTCTCATTTCATGCATCGAGTGCTATATTGTCATGTTTCGGGGCTGTTTTGCATCACTTTTAGCGCTGAAATTTACATGCTTGTATTCCATATTCCATGCCTTGCCATGTCTTGTTAGAGTGGCATTTTGTGCCTTAGGGTCGGTCCTCGGTTTGCGTGCATGTGTGCACGCATTCCGAGTTATCTCATTTTCATCTAACATGGCCTCCTATGTGAGTGTGGCTGAGGTCCACTCATGTTGGTGTAAGTCCCTTGTGCGTTGTGTATGCTATTTCATTCATAGCGTTGTGTATGCTAGGTTGTATGTTAGCGCATTGTGTATGCCATGTTATTCTTGCATCATGTATGCCATTTCATAGCATGTTGCATGTTAGGTTGTATCTTAGTTGCATTTCATGCATGTCATGCATATTGCATTGTATTTGGGATAGGAGTTAGCCTGAGCACGAGAAACGAGGTACGTTTCGTACTCCGAGTGACGGAACGTGTCTCAATTCCCAGTCACCGACACTCCAGATTATCCATGATGGAGTTAGGTTTTAGTTGAGTTTTCATGTGCATTCATTCTATATTGAGTCATGCAATCGACTCCTCAGCCATCATGTATCGATATGCATGATTGGTGGCACGAGGATCGAGGACTACACTCCCTAAAGAGTAGTCACGCATACATGTGTGAAAATACATTGCCATGCCCCTTTCCTGCTCTCTGTTGCAGCAAATCAAGAATCAGCAGTCTTTCGGGGCTTGGCACGCTTTCCAAGAACCATTGCAAAACAGAGGCTAATTGGGGCATCACAGTGGATTTCCGCGCAAAGGCGACCCGGATATGCACCATTCATCATTTGGAGAAGAGTCAAGACAGTTCCTGGCTTGCATGCCAGTTTATTATTTTTCTTAGTTAATTTGTAAATTAATTAGGGATTTTACATATTTGGGCTGTATTATTTGGACTGTACTATTTATTCGGACCCTCTGTGCGAGGGCAATGATGTAATAAGTGTGCATTGTTGTGATGTATGTCTCAACCCCATGTCTTTCTCCCTTTTATTTACCCGCTTATGATGGTTAGATTAGGGCATGTTTCAATTAGCATATAGTATGATAGCATGTTTGCATTCATTCATTTGTCTTGCATGCACCGGGCTCGGCGTATCATACTAACTGCATCGTATTTTCAATTCCAAGTTTAATACGTGTTAGCTGTAGCATTTCATATGCCATGTTTAGAATAGCCGAGCCTGCTATAGTTGCATTTTTGCATGTGTTGCATTAGGCATTTCAGCATATTTAGGATCATGCATGGATTCTAATTAGCTTCTGTTTTGGCTTGGAGTACTCGGTAAGTTTTATGTTTTAGCATCCTTGCATGTGTGTGAGTGACTGCCATGAATAGCATGCTTACCATAAGGCTATGCTTATGTGATATAACTGCCTGAATGCCTGTGGGTGGAGGTTAGGTTATTTGGATTGGAACAAATCATTCAAATGTGTGTTTTAAGCCCACTAGATAGTGGCAAAATCATGTTTTTCTAAGCCCACCCAGGGTGGCAAATCCACGTCTTAGCCTACTTGCGGTAGCACCATCAAACCATTTTCAAAATAAACAAACATGAAATGTTTGTCCAATTCAGACGATCCAGTCTATACTTGTATGTTGTGCGCATCACATAGTAAATCTAGGCTAATAACCGAATAAGAAGCATAATGTTTTCAAAAATAGATATCATAGTTAGTAGAGGCCGATCTTTGATCGGGCAGCGGGGGTGCTCATGAAGTGACCTTCCCCAATCGTACCCAAGTTCCCGAGCCGAGGCAACTTTGGTGATGACGGACACGTGGCCTTAGGCAAACGAGTCAGGGTTTCCTAAATTTTCCAAAATAAAATATTTAGGTGGCGACTCTGTATCTGGCAAAGCGTCCATGTTTGGCACTTCTTTCAAAATCTGTTTTCTCAAAACGGATTTGCCGGATTTGGGATTCTTTGGTTCAGATTTGAACCGTGACAAATTGAGAGTCCGAACTGTAGTGAGCCCAATATCGAACAGAACGGGGGGGACTCGTTCCTCCCTGGGGCGTTCGGGGGACGTCTACAGTTTCTAGCGACTCTGCTGGGGATCTTAGAGAACTTGACTCGAACTCATGATATCTGTTTTGACTATACTTGTGTGTTTCTTTGCATTACATTTGCATTGGAGCGCGTAGGCCACCGTGTTTGCCATATGCTATTCCTGAACGGTTTGCCGGAGGGCTTGTCTTGTCAAGGCATGACCATAAGGCTGACCGGTTGTGGCTCTGCCAGTATGGGAACACAAACCCCGGTTTTACCGGGGCACCCTTTTTGACCATTCGACCTAGTGCATATTCGGATCCATAGTGACCATTCCAAACTAGGACAGGTTGCTTACCCGTTTATAGGTTGTTTGAACTACTGCGTGCGTAGTGAAACCCTAGCTCCTGACAAAATTGGACAGGGAAACCCTACCCCAAACATAGGGGTGTT
>NW_021024705.1:28801-41276 GCF_004153795.1 Camellia sinensis
CTCTTGCATGATGGCAGATATGTAATTATGGTGTTTATTTGCCATTTCTCTTGCATTAGGGTATAAATACTCCGACACTTATTCAGACCCTCTTGCATGATGGCAGATTTGTAATTATGTTGTTTACTTGCCATTTCTCATGCATTAGGGCTTAAACACTCGGACACTTATTTGGACCCTCTTGCATGATGGCCGATATGCAATTATGGTGTTTACTTGCCATTTCTCATGCATTAGGGCTTAAACACTCGGACACTTATTTGGACCCTCTTGCATGATGGCCGATATGCAATTATGGTGTTTACTTGCCATTTCTCATGCATTAGGGCTTAAACACTCGGACACTTATTTGGACCCTCTTGCATGATGGCCGATATGCAATTATGGTGTTTACTTGCCATTTCTCATGCATTAGGGCTTAAACACTCGGACACTTATTTGGACCCTCTTGCATGATGGCAGATATGTAATTATGTTGGTTGGTTACCATTTTTGATGCATTAGGGCTTAAACACTCGGACACTTATTTGGACCCTCTTGCATGATGGCAGATATGTAATTATGTTGGTTGGTTACCATTTTTGATGCATTAGGGCTTAAACACTCGGACACTTATTTGGACCCTCTTGCATGATGGCAGATATGTAATTATGTTGGTTGGTTACCATTTTTGATGCATTAGGGCTTAAACACTCGGACACTTATTTGGACCCTCTTGCATGATGGCAGATATGTAATTATGTTGGTTGGTTACCATTTTTGATGCATTAGGGCTTAAACACTCGGACACTTATTTGGACCCTCTTGCATGATGGCAGATATGTAATTATGTTGGTTGGTTACCATTTTTGATGCATTAGGGCTTAAACACTCGGACACTTATTTGGACCCTCTTGCATGATGGCAGATATGTAATTATGTTGGTTGGTTACCATTTTTGATGCATTAGGGCTTAAACACTCGGACACTTATTTGGACCCTCTTGCATGATGGCAGATATGTAATTATGTTGGTTGGTTACCATTTTTCATGCATTAGGGTTTAAACACTCGGACACTTATTTGGACCCTCTTGCATGATGGTAGATATGTAATTATGGCGTTTAATTGCCATTTCTCATGCATTAGGGTTTAAACATTCGGACACTTATTCGGACCCTCCTGCATGATGGCAGATATGTAATTATGGTGTTTAATCGCCATTTCTCATGCATTAGGATTTAAACACTCTGACACTTACTCCGACCCTCTTGCATTGTGGCAGATATGTAGTTATGTTGTTTACTTGCCATTTCCCCTTCATTAGGGCATAAACACTCGGACACTGATACGGACCCGCTTAAATGATGGCAGATATGTAATTATGGTGTTTACTTGTCATTTCTCATGCATTAGGGCTTAAACCCTCGGACACTTATTCGGACCCTCTTGCATGATGGCAGATATGTAATTATGGTGTTTATTTTCCATTTTGCGTCCATTACGGTTTAAACACTCGGACACTTATTCGGACTCTCTTGCATGATGGCAGATATTCAATTCTGGTGTTTACTTGCCATTTCTCATGTATTAGGCCTTAAACACTGGGACCCTTATTCAGACCCGCTTACGTGATGGCAGATATGTAATTATGGTGTTTACTGGCCATTTTTCATGCATTAGGGCATTAACACTCGGACACTTATTCGGACCCTCATGCATGACGGCTGATATGTAATTATGGTGTTTATTTATCATTTCTCATGCATTAGGGTTTAAACACTCAGACACTTATTCCGACCCTCTTGCATTAGGGTTTAAACACTCGGACATTTATTCGGACCCTCTTGCATGATGGCAGATTTGTAATTATGGTGTTTATTTTCCATTTCTCTTGCATTAGGGTATCAATACTCCGACACTTATTCAGACCCTCTTGCATGATGGCAGATTTGTAATTATGTTGTTTACTTGCCATTTCTCATGTATTAGGGCTTAAACACTCGGACACTTATTCGGACGCTTTTGCATGATGGCAGATATGTAATTATGGTGTTTATTTTCCATTTCTCATACGTTAGGGTTAAAACACTCGGACACTTATTCAGACCCGCTTACGTGATGGCAGATATGTAATTGTGGTGTTTACTTTCCATTTTTCAGGCATTAGGGCATTAACACCCGGACCCTTATTCGGACCCTCATGCACGATGGCAGATATGTAATTATGGTGTTTATTTATCATTTCTCATGCATTATGGTTTAAAGACTCAGACACTTATTCCGACCCTCTTGCATGATGGCAGATATGTAAGTATGGCGTTTGCTTGCCATTTCTCGTGCATTAGGGCTTAAACACTCGGACACTTGTTCGGACCCTCTTGCACGATTGCAGATGTGTAATTATGGTGTCTGTTTGCCATTTCCCATGCATTAGGGTTTAAACACACGGACACTTAGTCGGACCCTCATGCACGATGGCAGATATGTAATTATGGTGTTTATTTATCATTTCTCATGAATTAGGGTTTAAACACTCAGACACTTATTCCGACCCTCTTGCATGATGGCAGATATGTAAGTATGGCGTTTCCTTGCCATTTCTCATGCATTAGGGCTTAAACACTCGGACACTTGTTCGGACCCTCTTGCACGATTGCAGATGTGTAATTATGGTGTCTATTTTCCATTTCCCATGCATTAGGGTTTAAACACACGGACACTTAGTCGGACCCTCTTGCACGATGGCAGATATGTAATTATGGTGTTAATTTTCCATTTCTCATGCATTTGGGTTCAAACACTCGGACACTTATTCGGACCCTCTTGCATGATGGCGGATATTTAAATATGGGGTTTATTTGCCATTTCCCATGCATTACGGTTTAAACACTCGGACACTTATTCGGACCCTCTTGCATGGTGACAGATATGTAGTTATGGCGTTTACTTGCGATTTCTCATGCATTAGGGTTTAAACACTCGGACACTTATTCCGACCCTCTTCAATGATGGCAGATATGTAATTATGGTGTTTACTTGCCATTTCTCATGCAGTAGGGTTTAAACACTCGAACATTTATTCAGACCCTCTTGGATGATGGCAGAAATGTAGTTATGGCGTTTACTTGCCATTTCTCCAGTATTAGGCCTTAAACACTTGGACCCTTATTCAGACCCGCTTACGTGATGGCAGATATGTAATTATGGTGTTTACTTTCCATTTTTCACGCATTAGGGCTTAAACACTCGGACACTTATTCGGACCCTCTTGCATGATGGCAGATATGCAATTATGGTGTTTACTTGCCATAGCTCATGCATTTGGGCTTAAACACTCGGACACTGATTTGGACCCTATTGCATGATGGCAGATATGCAATTATGGTGTTTACTTGCCATTTCTCCCGCATTAGGGCTTAAACACCCGGACACTTATTCGGACCCTTTTGCATGATGGCAGATATGTAATTATGGTGTTTACTTGCCATTTCTCCCGCATTAGGGGTTAAACACTCGGACACTTATTCGGACCCTCTTGCATGATGGCAGATAGGTAATTATGGTGTTTACTTACCATTTCTCTTGCATTAGGGTTTAAACACTCGGACACTTATTCGGACCCTCTTGCATGATGGCAGATATGCAATTATGGTATATTTAATCACCAGTTTATCATGCATTTACGGCTTTAACCTTGGACAACTTATTCGGACCCTCTTGCATGATGGCAAATATGTAATTATGGTTTTTAGTTGCCAGTTTTCACGCATTAGGGCTTTAACAATCGGACACTTACTCGGACCCTAATGCACGATGGCAGATATGTAATTATGGTGTTTATTCATCATTTCTAATGCATTAGGGTTTAAACACACAGACACTTATTTGGACCCTCCTGCATGATGGCAAATATATAATTATGGTGTTTACTTGCCATTATTAGGGTTTAAACACTCGGACACTTATTCAGAACCTCTTGCATTATGGCAGATATGTAATTATGGTGTCTATTTTCCATTTCTCATGCATTAGGGTTTCAACACTCGGACACTTGTTCGGACTCTCTTGCATGATGGCAAATATGTAATTATGATGTTTACTTGCCATTTCTAATGCATTGGGGTTTAAACACTCGGGCACTTATTCGGACCCTCTTACATGACGGCAGATATGAAATTATGGCGTTTATTTGCCATTTCTCATGCATTAGGGTTTCAACACTCGGACAATTGTTCGGACCCTCTTGCATGATGGCAAATATGTAATTATGATGTTTACTTACCATTTCTAATGCATTTGTGTTTAAACACTCGGACACTTATTCGGACCCTCTTATGTGATGGCAGATATGAAATTATGGCGTTTATTTGCCATTTCTCATGCATTAGGGTTTAAACACTCGGACACTTATTCCGACCCTTTTGCATGATGGCAGATATGTAGTTACGGTGTTTACTTGCCATTTCTGATGCATTAGGGTTTAAACACTCGGACTCTTATTCGGAACCTCTTGCATGATGGCAGATATGTAATTATGGTGTTTATTTGCCATTTCTATTGCATTAGGGTTTAAACACTCGGACCCTCTTCCATGATGGCAGATATGTAGTTATGGTGTTTACTTGCCATTTTGTCGAGTATTAGGATTCAAAAATTGGGTCACTTATTCTGATCCTCTTGCATGATGGCAGATATGTAATTATGGTTATTACTTGCCATTCCAAATGCATTAGGGCTCAAAACACTCGGACACTTATTCGGACCCTCCTGCATGACGGCAGATATGTAATTATGGTGTTTATTTGCCATTTCTCACGCATTAGGGTTTAAACACTCGGACACTTATTCGGACCCTCTTGCATGATGGCAAATATGTAATTATGGTGTTTACTTGCCATTTCTCATGCATTAGGGTTTAAACACTCAGACACTTATTCGGACACTCGTGCATGATGACAGATATGCAATTATGGTGTTTATTTGCCAATTCTCATGCGTTAGGGTTTAAATACTCGGACACTTATTCGGACCCTCTTGCATGACGGCAGATATGTAATTATGGTGTTGACTCGCCATTTCTCATGCATTAAGATTTAAACTCTTGGACACTTATTCGGACCTTCTTGCATGATGGCAGATATGTAATTATGATGTTTATTTGCCATTTCTCATGCATTAGGGTTTCAACACTCGGACACTTGTTCGGACCCTCTTGCATGATGGCGGATATAAAATTATGGTGTTTAATTGCCATTTCTCATGCATTACGGTTTAAACACTCGGACACTTATTCGGACCCTCCCGCATGATGGCAGATATCGAATTATGGTGTTTATTTGCCATTTCTCATGCAGTAGGGTTTAAACACTCAGACACCTATTCGGACCCTCTTGCATCATGCCGGATATATAATTATGGTGTTTATTTGCCATTTCTCTTGCATTACGGTTTAAACACGCGGACACTCATTCGGAACCTCTTGCATCATGGCAGATATGTAATTGTGGTGTTTATTAGCCATTTCTCATGCATTAGGGTTTAAACACTCGGACACTTATTCGGACCGTCTTACATGATGGCAGATATGAAAGTATGGCGTTTATTTGCCATTTCTCATGCATTAGGGTTTAAACACTCGTACACTTATTCGGACCCTTTTGCATGATGACAGACATGTAATTATGGTGTTTATTTGCCATTTCTCATGCATTAGGGTTAAAACATTCGGACTCTTATTCGGAACCTCTTCCATGATGGCAGATATGTAATTATGGTGTTTATTTGCCATTTCAATTGCATTAGGGTTTAAACACTCGGACACTTATTCGGACCCTCTTGCATGATGGCAGATATGTAGTTATGGTGTTTACTTGCCATTTCTCGAGTATTAGGATTCTAAAATTCGGTCACTTAATCAGATCCTCTTGCGTGATGGAAGATGTGTAATAATGGCTATTACTTGCCATTTCCCATGTATTAGGGTTTAAACACTCGGACAATTATTCAGACCCTCTTGCATGATGGCAGATATGTAATTATGGTGTTTACTTGCCATTCCAAATGCATTAGGGCCCAAAACACTCGGACACTTATTCGGACCCTCCTGCATGACGGCAGATATGTGATTATGGTGTTTATTTGCCATTTCTTATGCGTTAGTGTTTAAACACTCGGACACTTATTCGGACGCTCTTGCATGATGACAGATATGTAACTAGGGTGTTTAGTTGCCATTTCTCATGCATTAGGGTTCATACACTCGGACACTTATTCGGACCCTCTTGCATGATGGCAGATATGTAATTATGGTGTTTACTTGCCATTTCTCGTCCATTAGGGTTTAAACACTCAGACACTTATTCGGACACTCGTGCATGATGACAGATATGTAGTTATGGTGTTTATTTGCCATTTCTCATGCGTTAGGGTTTAAATACTCGGACACTTATTCGGACCCTCTTGCATGATGGTAGATATGTAATTATGGTGTTGACTCACCACTTCTCATGCATTAAGATTTAAACTCTCGAACACTTATTCGGACCTTCTTGCATGGTGGCAGATATGTAATTATGGTGTTTATTTGCCATTTCTCATGCATTAGGGTTTCAACACTCGAACACTTGTTCGGACCCTCTTGCATGATGGCGGATATATAATTATGGTGTTCATTTGCCATTTCTCATGCATTACGGTGTAAACACTCGGACACTTACTCGGAACCTCTTGCATGATGGCAGATATGTAATTATCGTGTTTATTTGCCATTTCTCATGCATTAGAGTTTAAATACTCGGACACTTGTTCGGACCCTCTGGCATGATGGCAGATATGTAATTAGGGTGTTTACTTGCCATTTCTCATGCATTAAGGCTAAAACACTCGGACACTTATGCGAACCCTCTTGCATGATGGCTGATATGTAATTATGGTGTTTATTTTCCATTTCTAATGCATTAGGGTTTAAACACTCGGACACTTATTCAGACCCTCTTGCATGATGGCAGACACGTAGTTATGGTGTTTACTTGCCATTTCTCATGCATTAGGGCTTAAACACTCAGACACTCATTCGAACCCTCTTGCATGATGGCAGATATGTAATTATGGTGTTTATTTGCCATTTATCATGCATTACAGCTTAAACACTCAGACACTTATTCGGACCCTCTTGCATGATGGCAAATATGTAATTATGGTGTTTATTTTCCATTTCGCATGCATTAGGGCTTAAACACTCAGACAGTTATTCGGACCCTCTTGCATGATGGCAGATATGTAATTATGGTGTTTATTTGCCATTTCTCATGCATTAGGGTTTAAACACTCGGACACTTATTCGGAACCTCTTGCATGATGGCCGATATGTAATTATGGTGTTTATTTGCCATTTCTCATGCATTAGGGTTCAAATACTCGGACACTTAGTCGGACGCTCTTGCATAATGGCAGATATGTAATTATGGTGTTTACTTGCCATTTCTCATGCATTAAGGCTTAAACACTCGGACACTTATTCGGAACCTTTTGCATGATGGCAGATATATAATTATGTTTCTCATGCATTAGGGTTTCAACACTCGGACACTTGGTCGGACCCTCTTGCATGATGGCAAATAGGTAATTATGATGTTTACTTGGCATTTCTAATGCATTAGTGTTTAAACACTCGGACACTTATTCGGACCCTTTTACATGATGGCAGATATGAAATTATGGCGTTTATTTGCCATTTCTCATGCATTAGGGTTTAAACACTCAGACACTTATTCGGACCCACTTACATGATGGCAGATATGAAATTATGGCGTTTATTTGCCATTTCTCATGCATTAGGGTTTAAACAGTCAGACACTTATTCGGACCCTTTTGCATGATGGCAGATATGTAATTATGGTGTTTACTTGCCATTTCTCATGCATTAGGGTTTCAACACTCGGACTCTTATTCGGAACCTCTTGCATGATGGCAGATATGTAATTATGGTGTTTGTTTGCCAATTCTCATGCATTAGGGTTTAAATACTCGGACACTTATTCGGTTCCTCTTGCATGATGGCAGACATGTAATTATGGTGTTTACTTGCCATTTCTCATGCATTAAGTGTAATAACCCGACCCTCGTACATGATTTATGTTATATTCTCAGTCCTCAAATGGTACTTTTAAATGCTTGCTGTGTAGTTCCGTGAAAATTATGATTAAGGAAGTGAAATCCATGTCTATGAATGTCTATTTGTCTCACAAGGAAACTATCTATCACCATTAACACGTTTGCATTGGAAATTGGAAGTCTTAACAGCTTAATTAGCTGAAATTGATTATATATTTGTGATCAGCATAATTTTTAAGTAATATTAAGCATGTTTGCGAAATTTTAATTTTGGCATGATTAAACGATTCATTTTTGTCTTATATGCCTTATATATGCATATAGACTTCTAAGACTTCATGAGCCTTAGGCAAAAAAAAAAAAAGGGGGGGAAAAAAAACGTGAATACCATTTTTGGGGGAGAAAAGAAGGGAAAGTGAAGAAGAGAAATTGGGGGAGAAGGGATCCAACAAGAAAGCTTGGCAAAGTTGTTAGAGGTGTAGGATTGAATTCAAGGTAAGCTCAAATCCTTCTTATTATGGCTACTTAGAGTTTGTAATTGATGTGTATGCTTGATTCATGTCCAATTCATGCTTGATTAATGAGGGTTTCTCTCAATTGGTTGCTTAGGCATCTAGATTGAGTGCGGTAGGGAATTATACTTCCATCTATGGTTTTCTATCATCACTTCATGGAATTATGCATATATCATGTGTTATGTTTCAAGATATGAAGAACCTGAATCCAAGAATGGAATTAGAGAGAGAGATGGCTTGTTGAAGCTTCTAATCTTGGTTAATTTGTTATACTCAATGTAGAATCCATGTTATAGTGATGTTAGGTAGGAATGTTACATTAACCTAACCTTGGGTTGCATGTAAAAATGGAATGAATACCAGGTTGGGACTCGAATGGAGGTCCAGAATTTCAGAAATTCGCTTGGTCCGCTCGAGCGTCGGAAAGTCCGCTCAAGCGGGAAAAACCACCTCTCAGCAGTTTGGTGTATTTTACAGTCCGCTCGAGCGGCCAAAGTGGCGCTTGAGCGGGGGACTCATTTTCAGGAAAAATTAAATGTTTGTTCAGCTTTGAGTGCTTGTTTCTCTGGTATTTTTAGAATATTTTACAGATGATTTTAAAGCAGTTGTAAGCATGCAAGGTGTAAGACTCAGGAAATGCTTTATAAAAAAAAAAGAATCTAATGTATTAATTGTGTGCAGGGCACATTCCAGAAGGAAGCAACACGCCACCTCAACACTGTGAGTAGTAGTACCTATATAATGTTATGTAATCATGTCAATGTTTCAAGGCATGTAAGGCAATTATGTTAATGTCTTAAGTATGTAATGTATTATGTATGTTTAAGATATGTTGGTGTTAAAGCAAGTTTCAAGTACATTTTCAAGGGCCACGTGCCACAAGTTTCAAGTACATTTTCAAGGGCCACGTGCCACAAGTTTCAAGTACATTTTCAAGGGCCACGTGCCACAAGTTTCAAGTACATTTTCAAGGGCCACGTGCCACAAGTTTCAAGTACATTTTCAAGGGCCACGTGCCACAAGTTTCAAGTACATTTTCAAGGGCCACGTGCCACAAGTTTCAAGTACATTTTCAAGGGCCACGTGCCACAAGTTTCAAGTACATTTTCAAGGGCCACGTGCCACAAGTTTCAAGTACATTTTCAAGGGCCACGTGCCACAAGTTTCAAGTACATTTTCAACTCGGCTCACTCTCTATTATGTCTGTTTCTGTAGGTTATCAGTCAGGGGGTCAGTCCTAACTTTGACGCTGTCCCTTTGTCAACCTTTACATGTTCAGGCACCATACCAGGCCATTTATTTTTGTGAAGCTGCTAAGATATGGGTCTGCTTTTGAGAGCCACCTATGGATGTTGTACTTAACTTTTATATTCCTTTTGTTATGCCCAATTATCGGGCCAGGACTGTAAATGTATATGTTATACACGATATCCAAGGATACAGTTTTAAACTTTATCCGCTTTTGATGATGTATGTAATGCATGAGATCCTGGCATATTAGAAATAGCTCAATGGAGTATGCCCGTATTTATGTTTATTAATATTTTATGCTTCCGATAACGCCCCGTACGGTGTGTACATCAGTTTTTATGTCAGTTTTTGCTTAGGTCATGCCCAAACATTTATGGGCAGGTGTAGGGCGTGACATTAAGGCTTTAACACTCGGACACTTATTCGGACTCTCTTGCATGATGGCTGACATGTAATTTTGGTGTTTACTTGCCATTTCTCTTGGATTAAGGCTTAAACACTCGGACACTTATTCGGACCCTCTTGCACGATGGTAAGTATGTAATTGTCGTGTTTATTTGCCATTTCTCATGCATTAGGGTTTCAACACTCGGACACTTGTTCGGACCCTCTTGCATGATGGCAAATATGTAATTATGATGTTTACTTGCCATTTCTAAGGCATTGGGGTTGAAATACTTGGACACTTATTCGCACCCACTTGCATGATGGCAGATATGTAATTATGGTGTTTACTTGCCAATTCTCATGCATTAAGTCTTAAACACTCGGACACTTATTCAGAACCTCTTGCATGATGGCAGATATGTAACTATGGTGTTTATTTGCCATTTCTCATGCATTGGGGTTTAAATACTCGGACACTTATTCAGACCCTCTTGCATGATGGCAGATATGTAATTATGGTCTTTACTTGTCATTTCTCATGCATTAAGGCTTAAACACTCGGACACTTATTCGGACCCTCTTGCATGGTGGCAAATATGTAATTGTGGCGTTTACTTCCCATTTCTCATGCATTAGGGTTTAAGAATCAGACACTTATTCGGACCCTTTTGCATGATGGCAGATATGTAATTATGGTGTTTATTTGCCATATCTCATGCATTTGGGTTTAAATACTCAGACACTTATTCGGAACCTCTTGCCCGATGGCAGATATGTAATTATAGTGTTTATTTGCCATTTCTCATGCATTAGGGTTTAAATACTCGGACACTCATAAGGACCCTCTTGTATCATGGCAGATATGTAATTATGGTGTTTACTTGCCATTTCTCATGCATTAAGGCTTAAACACTCGAACACTTATTCGTACACTCTTGCATGATGGCAGATATGTAATTATGGTGTTTATTTGCCATTTCTCATGCATTATGGTTTCAACACTCGGACACTTGTCCGGACCCTTTTGTATGATGGCAAATATGTAATTGTGATATTTACTTGCCATTTCTAAAGCATTAGGGTTTAAACACTCGGACACTTATTCGGACCCTATTACATGATGGCCAATATGAAATTATGGCGTTTATTTGCCATTTCTCAGGCATTAGGGTTTAAACACTCGGACACTTATTCGCAACGTCTTGCATGATGGCAGATAGGTAATTATGGTGTTTATTTGCCATTTCTCTTGCATTCGGGTTTAAATACTCGGACACTTATTCGGTCCCCTTGCATGATGGCAGACACGTAATTATGGTGTTTACTTGCCATTTCTCTTGCATTAAGGCTTAAATACTCGGACACTTATTCGGTCCCTCTTCCATGATGGCAGACATGTAATTATGGTGTTTACTTGCCATTTTTCATGCATTAAGGCTTAAACACTCGGACACTTATTCAGACCCTCTTGCATGATGGCAAATATGTAATTATGGGGTTTATTTGCCATTTCCCATGCATTAGGGTTTCAACACTCGGACACTTGTTCGGATCCTCTTACATGATGGCAAATATATAATTATGGTGTTTACTGGCCATTTCTAATGCATTAGGGTTTAAACACTCGGACACTTATTCGGGTCCTCTTACATGATGGCAGATATGTAATTATGGTGTTTATTTGCCATTTCTAATGCATTAGGGTATAAACACAAGGAGACTTATTCGGACCCACTTGCATGATGCCAGATATGTAATTATGGTGTTTACTTGCCATTTCCCATGCATTAGGCTTTAAACATTCGGACACCTCTTCAGACCCTCCTGCATGATTGCAGATGTGTAATTATGGGGTTTACTGGCCATTCCTAATGCATTAGGGCTCAAAAACACTCGGACACTTATTCGGACCCTCTTGCATGATGGTAGATATGTAGTTAGGATGTTTAGTTGCCATTTCTGATGCATTAGGGTTTAAACACTCGGACACTTATTCGGACCCTCTTGCATGATGGCAGATATGTAGTTATGGTGTTTACTTGCCATTTCTCGAGCATTAGGATTCAAAAATCCGGACACTTATTCGGATCGTCTTACATGGGGGCAGATATGTAATTATGGTGTTCACTTGCCCTTTCTCTACCACTAGGGTTTAAACATTCAGACAATTATTCAGAACCTCTTGCATGATGCCAGATATGTAATTATGGTGTTTACTTGCCATTTCTC
>NW_021024705.1:43408-76223 GCF_004153795.1 Camellia sinensis
CATTTTTATCCGTCGGCATCCTATGTGAGTGTGGCTGAGGCTCACTCATGTTGGTATAAGCCCATTTGTCATTTCCATGTCATTTCATCGCATTTTGTCGTCGCCTCGGTTTGCGTGCCTATGTGCACGCATTTCGAGAAACTTCATTTTTATCCGTCGGCATCTTATGTGAGTGTGGCTGAGGCTCACTCATGTTGGTATAAGCCCATTTGTCATTTCCATGTCATTTCATCGCATTTTGTCGTCGCCTCGGTTTGCGTGCCCATGTGCACGCATTACGAGGCACTCCATTTTTATCCGTCGGCATCCTATGTGAGTGTGGCTGAGGCTCACTCATGTTGGTATAAGCCCATTTGTCATTTTCATGTCATTTCATCGCATTTTGTCGTCGCCTCAGTTTTTGTGCCCGTGTGCACGCATTTCGAGGAACTTCATTTTTATCCGTCGGCATCTTATGTGAGTGTGGCTGAGGCTCACTCATGTTGGTATAAGCCCATATCATGTTTCCATGCCATTGCATCACATTCCATCATTGTCTCGGTTTGCGTGCCCGTGTGCACGCATTTCGAGGCACTTCATTTTCATCATTCGGCCTCTTATGTGAGTGTGGCTGAGGCACTCTCATGTTAGTATAAGTCCATATTGCATTCTGTATGCCATTTTAGCCATATTGCATTGCGTAAGCCATATCGCACTAATTATGTCGTTTATTTGCCATTTCTCATGCATTCGGGTTTAAACACTCGGGCACTTATTCGGACCCTTTTGCATGATGGCAGATATGTAATTATGGTGTTTACTTGCCATTTCTCATGCATTACGGGTTAAATACTCGGACACTTATTCGGACCCTCTTGCATGATGGCAGATATGTAATTATGGTGTTTACTTGCCATTTCTCATGCATTAAGGCCTAAACACTCGGACACTTATTCAGAACCTCTTGCATGATGGCAGATATATAATTATGGAGTTTATTTGCCATTTCTCATGCATTAGGGTTTAAACACTCGGACACTTGTTCGGACCCTTTTGCATGATGGTAGATATGTAATTATGGTGTTTACTTGCCATTTCTCATGCATTACGGCTTAAATACTCGGACACTTATTCGGACCCTCTTGCATGATGGCAGATATGTAATTATGGTG
This sequence comes from Camellia sinensis, assembly GCF_004153795.1. Classification (NCBI taxonomy): domain Eukaryota; kingdom Viridiplantae; phylum Streptophyta; class Magnoliopsida; order Ericales; family Theaceae; genus Camellia; species Camellia sinensis. The sequence goes on from NW_021024705.1 coordinate 44,560, forward strand.
TTTACTTGCCATTTCTCATGCATTAAGGCTTAAACACTCGGACACTTATTCAGAACCTCTCGCATGATGGCAAACATGTAATTGTGGTGTTTACTTGCCATTTCTCATCCATTAGGGTTTAAACACACAGACACTTATTCGGAACCTCCTGCATGATGGCAGATATGTAATTATGGTGTTTATTTGCCATTTCTCATGCATTACGGCTTAAACACTCGGACACTTATTCGGACCCTGTTGCATGATGGCGAATATGTAATTATGGTGTTTATTTTCCATTTCCCATGCATTGGGGTTTAAACACTCAAACAGTTATTCGGACCCTCTTGCATGATGGCAGATACGTAATTGTGGTGTTTATTTGCCATTTCTCATGCATTAGGGTTTAAACACTCGGACACTTATTCGGACCCTTTTGCATGATGGCAGATATGTAATTATGGTGTTTACTTTCCATTTCTCATGCATTAGGGTTTAAACACTCGGACACTTATTCGGAACATTTTGCATGAGGGCAGATATGTAATTATGGTGTTTATTTGCCATTTCTCATGCATTAGGAATTAAATACTCGGACACTTTTTCGGACTCTCTTGCATGATGGCAGATATGTAATTATGGTGTTTACTTGCCATTTCTCTTGCAATAAGGCATAAACACTCGGACACTTATTCGGACCCTTTTGCATGATAGCAGATATGTAATCATGGTGTTTATTTGCCATTTCTCATGCATTAGGGTTTCAACACTCGGACAATTGTTCGGACCCTCTTGCATGATGGCAAATATGTAATTATGATGTTTACTTACCATTTCTAATGCATTTGTGTTTAAACACTCGGACACTTATTCGGACCCTCTTGCATGATGGCAGATATGTAATTATGGTGTTTATTTGCCATTTCTCATGCATTAGGGTTTAAACACTCGGACACTTATTCCGACCCTTTTGCATGATGGCAGATATGTAGTTACGGTGTTTACTTGCCATTTCTGATGCATTAGGGTTTAAACACTCGGACTCTTATTCGGAACCTCTTGCATGATGGCAGATATGTAATTATGGTGTTTATTTGCCATTTCTTATGCATTAGTGTTTAAACACTCGGACACTTATTCGGACCCTCTTGCATGATGGCAGATATGTAATTAGGGTGTTTAGTTTCCATTTCTCATGCGTTAGGGTTTAAACAGTCGGACACTTATTCGGACCCTCTTGCATGATGGCAAATATGTAATTATCGCGTTTACTTGCCATTTCTCATGCATTAGGGTTTAAACACTCGGACACTTATTCAGAACCTCTTGCATTATGGCAGATATGTAATTATGGTGTCTATTTTCCATTTCTCATGCATTAGGGTTTCAACACTCGGACACTTGTTCGGACTCTCTTGCATGATGGCAAATATGTAATTATGATGTTTACTTGCCATTTCTAATGCATTGGGGTTTAAACACTCGGGCACTTATTCGGACCCTCTTACATGACGGCAGATATGAAATTATGGCGTTTATTTGCCATTTCTCATGCATTAGGGTTTAAACACTCGGACACTTATTCGAACCCTTATGCCTGATGCCATATATGTAATTATGGTGTTTACTTGCCATTTCTCATGCATTAGGGTTTAAATACTCGAACACTTATTCGGACCCTCTTGCATGATGGCAGATATGTAATTATGGTGTTTACTTGCCATTTCTCATGCATTAAGGCTTAAACACTCGGACACTTAATCGGACCCTCTTGCATGATAGCAAATATGTAATTGTGGTGTTTACTTGCCATTTCTCATGCATTAGGGTTTAGACACTAAGACACTTATTTGGACCCTTTTGCACTATGGCAGATATGTAATTATGGTGTTTATTTGCCATTTCTCTTGCATTTGGGTTTAAACACTCGGACACTTATTCGGGCCCTCTTACATGATGGCAGATATGTAATTATGGTGTTTATTTGCCATTTCGAATGCATTAGGGTTTAAACACACAGACACTTATTCGGACCCTCTTGCATGATGGCAGATATGTAATTATGGTGTTTACTTGCCATTTCCCACGCATTAGGGTTTAAACATTCGGACACTTATTCGGACCCTTTTGCATGATGGCAGATATGTAATTATGGTGTTTTTTTGCCATTTCTCATGCATTATGGTTTCTACACTCGGACACTTGTTCGGACCCTTTTGTGTGATGGCAAATATGTAATTGTGATATTTACTTGCCATTTCTAAAGCATTAGGGTTTAAACACTCGGACACTTATTCGGACCCTATTACGTGATGGCCAATATGAAATTATGGCGTTTATTTGCCATTTCTCAGGCATTAGGGTTTAAACACTCGGACACTTATTCGGAACGTCTTGCATGATGGCAGATAGGTAATTATGGTATTTATTTGCTATTTCTCTTGCATTCGGGTTTAAATACTCGGACACTTATTCGGTCCCTCTTGCATGATGGCAGACACGTAATTATGGTGTTTACTTGTCATTTCTCTTGCATTAAGGCTTAAATACTCGGACACTTATTCGGTCCCTCTTCCATGATGGCAGACATGTAATTATGGTGTTTACTTGCCATTTTTCATGCATTAAGGCTTAAACACTCGGACACTTATTCAGACCCTCTTGCATGATGGCAAATATGTAATTATGGTGTTTATTTGCCACTTCCCATGCATTAGGGTATAAACACAAGGAGACTTATTCGGACCCTCTTGCATGATGGCAGATATGTAATTATGGTGTTTACTTGCCATTTCTCATGCATTACGGGTTAAATACTAGGACACTTATTCAGACCCTCTTGCATGACGGCATATATGTAATTATGTTGTTTACTTGCCATTTCTCATGCATTAAGGCTTAAACACTCGGACACTTATTCAGAACCTCTTGCATGATGGAAGATATGTAATTATGGTGTTTATTTGCCATTTCTCATGCATTAGGGTTTAAACACTCGGACACTTATTCGGAACCTCTTGCATTATGGCAGATATGTAATTATGGTGTCTATTTTCCATTTCTCATGCATTAGGGTTTCAACACTCGGACACTTGTTCGGACTCTCTTGCATGATGGCAAATATGTAATTATGATGTTTACTTGCCATTTCTAATGCATTGGGGTTTAAAGACTCGGGCACTTATTCGGACCCTCTTACATGACGGCAGATATGAAATTATGGCGTTTATTTGCCATTTCTCATGCATTAGGGTTTAAACACTCGGACACTTATTCGAACCCTTTTCCATAATGGCAGATATGTAATTATGGTGTTTATTTGCCATTTCTCATGCATTAGGGTTTAAACACTCGGAAACTTATTCGAACCCTTTTCCATAATAGCAGATATGTAATTATGGTGTTTACTTGCCATTTCTCATGCATTAGGGTTTAAATACTCGGACACTTATTCGGACCCTCTTGCATGATGGCAGATATGTAATTATGGTGTTTACTTGCCATTTTTCAAGCATTAAGGCTTAAACACTCGGACAGTTAATCGGACCCTCTTGCATGATGGCAAATATGTAATTGTGGTGTTTACTTGCCATTTCTCATGCATTAGGGTTTAAACACTAAGACACTTATTCGGACCCTTTTGCACGATGGCAGATATGTAATTATGGTGTTTATTTGCCATTTCTCATGCATTAGGGTTTAAACACTCGGACACTTATTCGGGCCGTCTTACATGATGGCAGATATGTAATTATGGTGTTTATTTGCCATTTCTAATGCATTAGGGTTTAAACACACGGACACTTATTCGGACCCTCTTGCATGATGGCCGATATGTAATTATGGTGTTTACTTGCCATTTCCCACGCATTAGGGTTTAAACATTCGGACACTTATTCGGACCCTTTTGCATGATGGCAGATATGTAATTATGGTGTTTACTTGCCATTTCTCCTGCATTACGGGTTAAATACTAGGACACTTATTCGAACCCTCTTGCATGATGGCAGATATGTAATTATGGTGTTTACTTGTCATTTCTCATGCATTAAGGCTTAAACACTCGGACACTTATTCAGAACCTCTTGTATGATGGCAGATATGTAATTATGGTGCTTATTTGCCATTTCACATGCATTAGGGTTTAAATACTTGGGCACATATTCGGATCCTCTTGTATGATGGCAGATATGTAATTATGGTGTTTACTTGCCATTTCTCATGCATTAAGGCTTAAACACTCAGACACTTATTCAGACCCTCCTGCATGATGGCAGATGTGTAATTATGGGGTTTACTTGCCATTCCTAATGCATTAGGGCTCAAAACACTCGGACACATATTCGGACCCTCCTACATGACGGCAGATATGTAATTATGGTGTTTATTTGCCATTTCTCAGGCATTAGTGTTTGAACACTCGGACAGTTATTCGGACCCTCTTGCATGATGGCAGATATGTAATTAGGGTGTTTAGTTGCCATTTCTCATGCATTAGGGTTTAAACACTCGAAAACTTATTCGGACCCTCTTGCATGATGGCACATATGTAATTATGGTGTTTACTTGCCATTTCTCGGGCATTAGGGTTTAAAAACTCAGACACTTATTCGGTCCCTCTTGCATGATGGCAGACATGTAATTATGGTGTTTACTTGTCATTTCTCTTGCATTAAGGCTTAAATACTCGGACACTTATTCGGTCCCTCTTCCATGATGGCAGACATGTAATTATGGTGTTTACTTGACATTTCTCATGCAATAGGGTTTAAACACTCGGACTCTTATTCGGAACCTCTTGCATGATGTCAGATATGTAATTATGGTGTTTATTTGCCATTTCTCATGCATTAGGGTTTAAAAACTCGGACACTTATTCGGTCCCTCTTGCACGATGGCAGACATGTAATTACGGTGTTTACTTGCCATTTCTCATGCATTAAGGCTCAAATACACGGACACTTATTCGGTCCCTCTTGCATGATGGCAGACATGTAATTATGGTGTCTACTTGCCATTTCTCATGCATTAAGGCTTAAATACTCGGACCCTTATTCGGACCCTCTTGCATGATGGCAAATATGTAATTATGGTGTTTATTTGCCATTTCTCATGCATTAGGGTTTTATCACTCGGACATTTGTTCGGACCCTTTTGCATGATGGCAAATATGTAATTATGGTGTTTAGTTGCCATTTCTCATGCATTAAGGCTTAAACACTCGGACACTTAATCGGACCCTCTTGCATGATGGCAAATATGTAATTGTGGTGTTTACTTGCCATTTCTCATGCATTAGGGTTTAAACACTACGACACTTATTCGGACCCTTTTGCATGATGGCAGATATGTAATTATGGTTTTTATTTGCCATTTCTCATGCATTAGGGTTTAAACACTCGGACACTTTTTCGGACCCTCTTACATGATGGCAGATATGTAATTATGGCGTTTATTTGCCATTTCTAATGCATTAGGGTTTAAACACACGGACACTTATTCGGACCCTCTTGCATGATGCACTACAGGAAATTGCACTTTGGCGACTACTTTTGGCGACAACGTCAATTTTTCGTAGCCAAAAGTATATTTTTGGCGACACAGTGATCAATTTCGTTGGGAAAAGTAGACCTTTACCAACGCAATTTACTATCGTCGCTAAAAAAACATAACATTGACTAGGCGCCAAAAATATTGGTTGGCGCCAAAATTTCATAAATTTTAGGTACAAGTCTTATTTTTTAGCAACACAATGAGCGTTGCTATTAGTATGCTTACGACAAGTTGGCGTAGGCAAAGAGTTAAACATTTAGCGACAATAACACTATTCGTTGGTAAAAGTTTAGTTAGTGAAACGAGGTGATTTAATTTGTGTTTTTATTATAACTTTTGAAAGTTTTTAATATTCTAGTTATTGAATTATAAAATTAAAGTGATCATTGAACTAGATCACAAAATGAACTCATCAAGTCCAAACACACTCTTAAGTTCAGAATGCTAATTTGAGATAATTTAAACTCTTCCAAATAATATGGTTAGATTATCAATTTCAATATGTTTGGTTTTATTTTCAGAAATTAGTTTCAAAATTTATTTTTTTTCTAAAAAACTAAAGAAAAATTGGGTGAAAAATTAAAAAATACTTATTATTTTTGTATAATTTTATCTTTTAAGTCATAAATAATTTTTAAAATTCTAAAAAGATATTTTCGATTTATGTTGCTCTCAAATTAATTTTAATTTTTTCAAAAAAAACAAATATAAAAATTATTTTGGTTTGTTTTTTTTTTTTTGTTTGGTTTTTTGGTGATCTGCCTCTGAGGCGGTGAAATTTCCCTCTCAAAATTCCCTATTTTCTTTCCAGGATAGGTAAATCCCCTCATCAGATCTCCCCTCATCAATCTCCACGATTTTCACTCTTGCACACCCTTCTCTCACAATTCATAGGAAAGAGAGAATGATCGCGAATGGAATCGAAGACGAGGACAAATGGTTGACCGAAGGCATCGCAAGGATTCAACACAATTGCTTTCTATATGCATCGCGCATTGGTAATTCATCAGACCTATCAGTCAATATTTCTTCAATCAATTCTTTCATATTCAAAACCCTAATTCTCCAATTCGTGTGTTCATCAGGACTCCAACAATCTTAGAGAAGCCCTATAATATTCGGTGCAAATGTTGTCTGAGCTCTGAACATCTAGACTATCTCCACACGAACACTTTGAACTCTGTATATATAGCCTTTAATCATCGTCGATGATTGATTTTTTTTTTCTGTGTCGAAATTCAATTGATTATTTGTTTACTATTGTGATGTGCCAGATATGTAAGCCTTTGATGAATTGAGAAGACTTGAAATCTTCTTTAAAGAGGAAGATAAACATGGTTGTACGGTCTCTGACCTCTATGAACTCGTCCAGCATGCTGGAAACATTTTACCCAGATTGTAAGTTGGAATCACTTGTGATTTGGTCCTTCAATTCTATTGTTTTGTTTCTACTAATCACAATATTCATGCATTTCTTGTAGAATTTATGTAACTCCTAAAATATTATCTAGTTCTTATTCAGCCCAATTTATGGAATTCATTTGTTTTTTGGGGAAATTCAAAAAAAAAAATTGAAAAAAAGAAAAACTGAAGGTTTGACTCTGGTGACAAAATCAAAATAAACATTGAATTTTTAATTTTATCAATTTAAACCATAATATTTTGATTTATTTTCAGTCTAAATCATCCACCTATTTTAGTCATTAAACTCAATGTAGGTGTACATAAAATATTTAAAATGTCATTTTTTTGTTGAGTTTGATGATTAAAATACCAATTTTCCATCAATGTTATTTAACAAAAACAGGCAAATCAAATTTCATAGGAAAGTGAGGCAATTGAAAAACAAGGAAAAATTACATATTCTGTTTTTTGTTTTCTGCCATGCCAGTCTGTGAGGGGTAATAAAGCCATGGTAAACAAGAAATGGCTTGAAATGAAATTAGAATATTGTAACATTGCTTTGTTGTTTTGGAGATCACAAGGTCATGACATCGATGAACAAATACCCTATCCTAGGATGTTCTAATCACATTTCATGGTTCAATTTCTAGCATAACTTCTAAGCACAAATTTTTCGAACTTGTATTTGCTTAAATGCGTTAATATGCTTCTTTCTTGTGCTTTAGCTGCATTGCTTTCAGGCATTCACTAAAATTAAAAGATCTATAGATCAGAAAAATAAATTAGAAGCAGAAAACCAAGGGCTGCTTCTGAATTTTGGTTCACAGCTTGATTAGAGCTTAAAAGACTTGCACAAGACCATCTCGGGGTCAGTTTCTCAATAGCAGCAACAATTGAGATGCATGGAGGAACACGTCTCTTCATTTATTGCTAGTAGATATGACGTATGAACTGAAAGTTGATGTCTCTTTCATATGTTAAACTTGTCAGTTAATTTTGTTAATCTTACATCGTTTTCTCTCAGGCCACTCAGATACTGGAATCTAGGATCTGTGAGCCCGAGATTGCTGTAAGCTCAGTCAAGAGCGCAGGATCTGTGAGCCCGAGATTGCAACAGAAAAAGCTTGAGTTGGAGAAGTGATCTCGCCCGCCCACCTCTCCTGATTCCAGCAAGTCAAGAAGGCAACCCAACAAGAAAAAACCAGAGTCAAGTTCCCCAGGTGGGAAATGTAGACCAAAATCTACAAACTTACAGCAAATTGACGACCAATCCAGTGAGATCAGTTGTGAAACAAGGAATTCAAGTTACCTGGAAGACGATATTTCTATGCGATCAAATAGAAACATTGTCTCAGACTCAAGGATAGACACAGAAGTCACTAGTTTGGAACGCTATGCTGAGACCAATGGCAGCCAGAGTCCATCCATGAAGGCTGCCAAGTACTCAGTTTCTGGCATAGACTGCAAATCTAAAGGACAAAATAAAACAACTCAAGGTAAAATTGTAACTTAACGTAGTATATTAACAAAGGTGGACAATCTTTTTGTCACTAGCTCTATCATTTTTATATTCATTCAAAATATGATTATATATGTTTAGCCCTCGTGGAATTATTTGCTTGATATATTAATCACGACAACATCAGCAGAAATGTAATGCTATGTAATGCACTGTAATGACAATGAGAGATTTTTTTTCATAACCAGGGTCAGATAAAGCTGAAGGAAGCTGCACTCGAAACCTCGGCAAATTCACTTTTAGAGAAGGAGAAAGATCTTGAGGATAAAATTGAAGAGTTAGAAAGAAGATTGGAAGAACTCAGTCAAAATAGTGCTAGTTTTTATGAATATCAATTCCAAAAGGTTAGTATCTTTGCAGTTCATATGATGAAATCATGCATATGTTTCTGCAATGCCTTTCATTAACTGTTATATGCAAATCATTTGTGGCATTAGTTAAAAACTCTTAATCTCATTATTAGCATAAAGACAACATTTTTACTTTTCTATGTTAATTTCCTCTTGATTTTGTTGTTTGGTGAAGCACCTTTGGGATATGCCCAATAGAGTTCAACAAGATAGAGAGCTCTTTCAATTTGTGATTTAAATGTCATTCTCATCTAATCATAAAGTTGGAATATATGGTAGTTCATGGTATTATTATATAGGAAATGCTGTTATATATTAAACTGGTCATATATGACCAACCAAATTTAAGTTGTGTGTTTAGGTGTGAACATAATTTATTCGGATCTGAGTACATTCAAAGTATCCTATCTAAGTACCTATTTAATATGTGGATCTAGAAAAAATAAGAGAAAATGAGGAAAGGATTTTGGGGCCTTTTTTTTTTGGTGGTAAATAGGGTGCATGAAATTAAATATAGAAAAAAGGGTTTTGCATTATTATGAAGTATTATAATGTTTGAAACTTCTTACTCCAAGAAAAAGAAAGATTAAATCTCTATTGGTTCAACTATTTGATTTTCTATGATTTGATTACTTAACTAGAGGATACCAAGGTAGCTAAATGGGGGATACCAAGGGGTTCTTGTTGCTAGGTCTTGAACTGTGTTTGGTAACAGGTTACTATGAAATCTAAATCTAGAGAAGAAATCAATTTCATTATTGCTCTGTTTGGTTGTTGAGAATAGGTGGGAAAAGAACCTATTTAAGTTTGGAGTGCATTAATAGAATGCCTATCAGGTATTTTTTTATTTTTTGGGAAATACTTTTTATTTCAGGTAAAAAGCAATGCTAAAAACAATCAAAGCCCTTCAAAAATTAAAAAGCTATTAAAGCATTTATGGTAGTTAGACGTGCACCCATGTCTTTTTTTATTATGGAATCTAATTGTTAGCATCTATCAGAACATCATTTTTTTTGGTTTGGGAAGTGCCTTTTATTTTTGTTATGTTTTTATTCCAACTCAGCATGATAGCTAATAAATTCATTGAATAGTTCTTTTGAACTTAATTTTATAGATGTTACAAATTAAAAATACGTTAATGTTTATTTCAAAAATTGGTTTACTGCACAAGTTAATTTAAATATGCTAGGATATAGTGACTATTATTATATAAACTTGACATGATCAAAGGAACTGAAGTTCTATCACTTTAATTTGGGTATTGAAAAACAAAGCACAAGTGTATAGTCATCTGGCTGTCCAAGGAAACTAATTAAGGATGTGAACAAATCTTGTGTGTTTTTTCTGTAATTTTGTAAAGAGAAGCAAACTTCGCTAAATTACGTAAGGTTGTGTTTGGATCAAGGCTTTGAAGAGGGATTTGCAGAGAGTGAGAGAGATTAAAAAAAAAGTATGGGAAAAATGAATGAAATAGAAGCTACATTTTTATCACATTTCCCTTTCCTTTTCCCTCCACAAATCCCACCCCAAATCCTAGATCCGGACCTTGTCCCATAAAGTTTGCCTCATAGGAAAAATCAAACCATGTCTATTGTAATTTGAGTATCTGTTTTATTTTTGTTACTCTTGAATATCTTCATACGTGGCTCTATACAAGATTTAAACTTCTGATGGAATGCACAACTAATTAAAGCATTTGAAAACAAGTCAAATTACATTACAGATGGATAGATTTTTTATTTTTTTTAAAAAAAAGAAGCAAAGTAGTTCTAGCACCTTGAGTATTGCATAGCTTTGGACTAAAGTTGCAAGTTATTAATTACATTTGAGTGCATTTACTAGTTCTGCCAAGTAATTTTGTCTTCCTTTGAATTTGCAGTACAAATACGGTCAATTACTCTAGGTAGCAGTGGGAAAAGGCAGAGTTATCTGTCAACCATCTCAACAAGACTAGTATTGCAGAGATTGAATCTACTGTAAAGTAAGTCTTCTGTTCCCTCGTTTTTCAGATTTTCTAGTAACCTTTTATTTATTTTATTTTTTAAACTGTTTTTGGTTTTCATATCATGTTCTTTCTCTCCCTGAACAGGGCAAAAATTTGTGCGAGCCATGGTGTATATGAAGAATTTGTCTCTAGATCCTCATCCATTAATGCAGAATACGAAGCTAAAGCCCGTGACACACAGGCAGCTGTTAAGGTTAATTAAATCCCTATATATGAAATTTTAATTTTTTTCCCCTCTATTTATCAAACAATGAACTCAAGTGGGAAATATTATGAACTTGCAAATTCGCTGATGCTGGACCAGGAAACCAAGGAAGAGATAGACTCCATGTCTATCTTGTGCTTGAATCAGCTTAAGTGTGTTAGTTAGAATCATACTGAAAGCATAACAAATATCAGAAACCAAGCGGAGCAGTTTCTGACGAAAGATTATTTGGTAGGCTTGCTTGCTTGCTTGATATATCTTTCTTAATGTTAGAATAAGATTATCAGGAAAATATTCTTATGTCTCGGGGTGTTAAAAAGTAGCTAGACATTACTTAATTTTATTCTAGGATTTTTGAGAAAATGGTTTTTAGGCTAAGAAGCACGAACATGCAATTTTCAAAAAATGCATGCATAATTTTATATATTTATTATATGTCGTCTATTTGAATATTATACATCAATTAGGCACATCAATTGGTACTGTATATACTGGATTGACGAGACCTAAAAAAGTTTCATGTTTTGACAAATCTTGAACTTGCCTTGCCCCTTTTAAAACCTTGAGCTACATTACATTACACTCTTGAAATCACTGGACTGATGAAAGCACACAAAGACCAAAATTGGTAGTTAGATTGTTCCAACTGAGTTTATTTATTTTTCTTGGGAACAGAGAGTTTATTAAATAGTGTAATTTTGCACAGGTTGATCAGCATACTAGTACAACTCCGAAGTTGAAGATAATAGCAGTGCTTAGCTTGGCATCCATCGAGGAGATGAGAACGCCTGCAGTTGGAGATCTTATGGCGAATTTTACCGGACCAAATTTGGGCTGTACTGAAAGCAAGATTCAACAACATCAACAAGGGCTGTGTCTCGGAGCATCACCTAATAATAGAACTCTGTTTGCATATGTTAATCTCTTAATGAGCTCCTTGATAAGAATATTTAGACAAATGGAAAACTTGAGTAGCTTCATCTATTGTATATTGTTGGATGAGTCTTAAAGTCAACTGGTGCAAACCCACACATTCATCAACTGATGAGTTATAAAGTTGGCCAATTCTGAAAGCTGAGGTTGGGTTTATGTTATTTCAAATTGTATCTTATAAACTATTGTGTCTGAGAGATGCCTTTTGTAAATTTGTAAATCTTATAAAAAATATAAATGATTTTTAATTATTTTTATCGAGCAAATTTATCGTTGTCAAAAAGTAAAGCTTTCTCGACAAACAATTTTTCGGTAAATGTGTCACTAAAAGTTACTTTTGCCCACTCATATTGTGTTGGTAGAAGTGTATTTTTTGCCAATACCAATTTGTCGTTACCAAAAGTAAAGCTTTAGCGATAAACAAATCGTCGGCAAATGGCAACATTTACCGACGTATATGTGTCGCCAAAAGTTTACTTTTGCCGACGCATATGTTGTTAGTAAAAGTATATTTTTTGCCCATGCAAATTTGTGTCGCGAAAAGTGCCACACAATCATCATATTTGAATGACTTTTACCAACGCAAGGTAAATTGCCGACGATGGATGAAGGCTTTTATCGACGACTATGTTCGTCGCTAAAGGCATTACTTTTACCAACGCAATGATAATTTCGTCGGCAAAAACTTATGCCAACTCACTTTTGCCTACGGGTTGCCAACGTAACTTTGTGTGTCGGCAAAACTCTTTGCCAACGAATTTTCCCTTTTAGCAACATATTTTGTTGCGTTGCGAAAAATGCAATTTCTTGTAGTGATGGCAGATATGTAATTATGGTGTTTACTTGCCATTTCCCATGCATTAGGGTTTAAACATTCGGACACTTATTCAGACCCTCCTGCACGATGGCAGATGTGTAATTATGGGGTTTACTTGCCATTCCTAATGCATTAGGGCTCAAAACACTCGGACACTAATTCGAACCCTCCTACATGACGGCAGATATGTAATTATGGTGTTTATTTGCCATTTCTCATGCATTAGTGTTTAAACACTCGGACACTTATTCGGACCCTCTTGCATGATGGAAGATATGTAATTAGAGTGTTTAGTTGCCATTTCTCATGCATTAGGGTTTAAACACTCGGACACTTATTCGGACCCTCTTGCATGATGGCAGATATGTAATTATGGTGTTTACCTGCCATTTCTCATGCATTAAGGCATAAACACTCGGACCCTTATTCGGACGCTCTTGCATGATGGCAAATATGTAATTGTGGTCTTTATTTGCCATTTCTCATGCATTAGGGTTTCAACACTCGGACACTTATTCGGAACCTCTTGCATGATGTCAGATATGTAATTATGGTGTTTATTTGCCATTTCTCATGCATTAGGGTTTAAATACTCGGACACTTATTCGGTCCCTCTTGCTGATGGCAGACATGTAATTATGGTGTTTACTTCCCATTTCTCATGCATTAAGGCTCAAATACACGGACACTTATTCGGTCCCTCTTGCATGATGGCAGACATGTAATTATGGTGTTTACTTGCCATTTCTCATGCATTAAGGCTTAAACACTCGGACCCTTATTCGGACCCTCTTGCATGAGGGCAAATATGTAATTATGATCTTTATTTGCCATTTCTCATGCATTAGGGTTTCAACACTCGGACACTTGTTCGGACCCTCTTGCATGATGGCAAATATGTAATTATGGTGTTTACTGGCCATTTCTAATGCATTAGGGTTTAAACACTCGGACACTTATTCGGGCCCGCTTACATGATGGCAGATATGTAATTATGGTGTTTATTTGCCATTTCTAATGCATTAGGGCTTAAACACACAGACACTTATTCGGACCCTCTTGCATGATGGCAGATATGTAATTATGGTGTTTACTTGCCATTTCCCATGCAATATGGTATAAACATTCGGACATTTATTAAGATCCTCCTGCATTATGGCAGATGTGTAATTATGGGGTTTACTTGCCATTCCTAATGCAGTAGGGCTCAAAACACTCGGACACTTATTCGGACCCTCTGGCATGATGGCAGATATGTAATTATGGTGTTTATTTTCCATTTCTCATGCATTATGGTTTAAAAACTCGGACACTTATTCGGACCCTCTTGCATGATGGCAGATATGCAATTATGGTATTTACTTGCCATTTCTCGTGCATTAGGGCTTAAACACTAGGACACTTATTCAGACCCTCTTGCATGATGGCAGATATGTAATTATGGTGTTTACTTCCCATTTCTCATGCATTAGGGTTTAAAAACTCAGGCACTTATTCGGACCCTCGTGCATGATGACAGATATGTAATTATGGTATTTATTTGCCATTTCTCATGCGTTAGGGTTTAAAACTGGGACACTTTTTCGGACCCTCTTGCATGATGGCAGATATGTAATTATGGTGTTTACTTGCCATTTCTCATGCATTACGGTTTAAACACTCGGACTGTTATTCGGAACCTCTTGCATGATGTCAGATTTGTAATTATGGTGTTTATTTGCCATTTCTCATGCATTAGGGTTTAAATACTCAGACACTTATTCAGACCCTCTTGCATGATGGCAGATATGTAATTAGGGTGTTTAGTTGCCATTTCTCATTCATTAGGGTTTAAACACTCGGACACTTATTCGGACCCTGTTGCATGATGGCAGATATGTAATTATGGTGTTTACTTCCCATTTCTCATGCATTAGGGTTTAAAAACTCAAACACTTTTTTGGACCCTCTTGCATGATGACAGATATGTAATTTTGGTATTTATTTGCCATTTCTCATGCACTAGGGTTTAAATACAGGGACACTTTTTCGGGCCCTCTTGCATGATGGTAGATATGTAATTATGGTTTTTACTTGCCATTTCTCATGCATTAGGCTTTAAACACTCGGACTCTTATTCGGAACCTCTTCCATGATGGTAGAGATGTAATTATGGTGTTTACTTGCCATTTCTCATGCAATAGGGTTTAAAAACTAAGACACTTATTCGGACCCTCGTGCATGATAACAAATATGCAATTATGGTATTTATTTTCCATTTATCATGCATTAGGGTTTAAATACTCGGACACTTTTTCGGACCCTCTTGCATGATGGCAGATATGTAATTATGGTGTTGACTTGCCATTTCTCATGCATTAGGATTTAAACTCTTGGACACTTATTCGGACCATCTTGCACGATGACAGATTTGTAATTATGGTGTTCATTTACCATTTCTCATGCATTAGGGTTTCAACACTCGGACACTTGTTCGGACCCTCTTGCATGACGGCAAATATGTAACTGTGGGGTTTAATTGCCATTTCTCATGTATTAGGGTTTAAACACTCAGACACTTATTCGAACCCTCTTGCATGATGGCAGATATGTAATTATGGTGTTTATTTGCCTTTTCTCAAGCATTAGGGTTTAAACACTCGGACACTTATTCGGACCCTCTTGCATGATGGCAAATATGTAATTATGGTGTTTATTTTCCATTTCCCATGCATTAGGGTTTAAACACTCAGACACTTATTCGTACCCTCTTGCATGATGACAGATATGTAATTATGGCGTTTATTTGCCATTTCTCATGCATTAGGGTTTAAACACTCGGACACTTATTCGGACCCTTTTGCAGGATGGCAGATATGTAATTATGGTGTTGACTTTCCATTTCTCACGCATTAGGGTTTAAACACTCGGACACTTATTCGGAGCCTCTTGCATGATGGCAGATATGTAATTATGGTGTTTATTTGCTATTTCTCATGCATTTGGGTTTAAATACTCGGACACTTATTCGGAACCTCTTGCATGACGGCAGATATGTAATTATGGTGTTCACTTGCCATTTCTCATGCATTAAGGCTTAAACACTCGGACAATTTTTCCGACCCTCTTGCATGATGGTAGATATGAAATTATGGTGTTTTCTTGCCATTTCTCGAGTACTGGGATTCAAAAATTCGGTCACTTATTCGGATCCTCTTGCGTGACGGCTGATATGTAATTATGGTGTTTACTTGCCATTTCCCATGCATTAGGGTTTAAACACTCGGACACTTATTCAGACTCTCCTGGATGATGGCAGATATGTAATTATGGTGTTTATTTGCCATTTCTCATGCATTAGGGTTTAAATACTAGAACACTTATTCAGACCCTCCTGCATGATGGCAGATATGTAATTATGGTGTTTACTAGCCATTTCTCATGCATTAGGGCTTAAACACTCAGACCCTTATTCGGACGCTCTTGCATGATGGCAGATATGTGGTTTTGTTGTTTACTTGCCATTTCTCGAGTATTAGGATTCAAAAATTCGGTTACTTATTCGGATCCTCTTGCGTGATGGAAGATATGTAATTATGGTGTTTACTTTCCATTTCTCATGCATTAGGGTTTAAACACTCGGACACTTATTCAGACCCTCCGGGATGATGGCAGATATGTAATTATGGTGTTTACTTGCCATTCCTAATGCATTAGGGTTCAAAACACTCGGACACTTATTTCGACCCTCTTGCATAACGGCAGATATGTAGTTATGGTGTTTATTTGCCATTTCTCATGCATCAGGGTTTAAATACTAGAACACTTGTTCGGACCCTCCTGCATGATGGCAGATATGTAATTATGGTGTTTACTTGCCATTTCTCATGCATTAGGGCTTAAACACTCGGACACTTATTGGGACACTCTTGCATGATGGCAGGTACGTAATTGTGGTTTTTATTTTCCATTTCTCATGCATTAGGATTTCAGCACGGGGACACTTGTTCGGACCGTCTTGTACGATGGCAATTATGTAATTATGGTGTTTACTTGCCATTTCTCATGCATTAGGGTTTAAACACTCGGACACTTATTCGGATCCTCTTACATGATGGCAGATATGTAATTAGGGTGTTTATTTTCCATTTCTAATGGATTAGGGTTCAAAACCCTCGGACACTTATTCGGACCGTCCTGCATCACGGCAGATATGTAATTATGGTGTTTATTTTCCATTTCTCATGCATTAGGGTTTAAACACTCAGACACTTATTCGGACCCTCTCGTATGATGGCAGGTATGTAATTTGGGTGTTTAGTTGCCATTTCTCATGCATTAGGGTTTTAACACTCGGACACTTATTCGGACCCTCTTGCAAGATGGCATATATCTAATTGTGGTGCTTACTTGGCATTTCTCATGCATTAGGCTTTAAATACTCGGACACTTATTCGGACCCCCATGCATGATGGCAGATATGTAATTACGGTGTTTATTTGCCATTTCTCATGCATTAGGGTTTAAACACTCGGACACTTACTCCAACCCTCTTGCATGATGGCATATATTTAATTATGGTGTTTATTTGCCATTTCTCATGCATAAGGGTTTAAGGACTCGGACACTTATTCGGACCCAGTTGCATGATGGCAGATATGTTATTATTGTGTTTATTTGCCATTTCTCATGCATTAAGGTTTAAATACTCGGACACTTATTCGGACCCCCTTGCATGATGCCAGATATGTAATTATGGTGTTTAGTTGCCATTTCTCATGCATTATGGCTTAAACACTGGGACACTTATTCGGACCCTCTTGCATGGTGGCAGTTATGTAATTATGGTGTTTATTTGCCATTTCTCATGCATTTGGGTTTCAACGCTCAGACACTTGTTCGGACCCTCTTGCATGATGGCAAATATGTAATTATGGTGTTTACTTGCCATTTCTCATGCATTAGGGTTTAAGCACTCAAACACTTATTCGGACCCTCTTACACGATGGCAGATATTTAATTATGGTGTTTATTTGCCATTTCTCATGCGTTAGGGTTTAAACACTCGGACACTTATTCGGACCCTCTTGCATGATGGCAGATATGTAGTTATGGTATTTACATGCCATTTCTCGAGTCTTAGGATTCAAAAATTCAGTCAATTATTCGGATCCTCTTGTGTGATCGCAGATATGTAATTATGGTGTTTATTTGCCATTTCCCATGCATTAGGGTTTAAACACTCGGACACATATTCAAAACCTCCTACATGATGGCAGATATGTAATTACGGTGTTTTCTTGCCATTTCTAATGCATTAGGGTTTAAACACTCGGACACTTATTCGGACCCTCCTGCATGACGGCATATATGTAATTATGGTGTTTATTTTCCATTTCTCATGCATTAGGTTTGAACACTAGGACACTTAATCGGACCCTCTTCCATGATGGCAGATATGTAATTAGGGTGCTTAGTTGCTATTTATCATGCATTAGGGTTTAAACACTCGGATATTTATTCGAACTCTCTTGCATGATGGCAGATATGTAATTATGGTGTTTACTTGCCATTCTCATGCATTACGGGTTAAACACTCGGACACTTATTCCGACCCTCTTGCATGATGGCAGATGTCTAATTTTGGTGTTGACTTGCCATTTCTCATGCATTAGGGTTTAAACACTCGGACACTTATTCGGACACTCTTGCATGATGACAGATATGCAATTATGGTGTTTATTTGCCAATTCTCATGCATTAGGGTTTAAATACTCGGACACATATTCAGACCCTCTTGCATGATGGCAGATATGTAATTATGGTATTTACTTGCCATTTCTCGTGCATTAGGGCTTAAACACTCGGACACTTATTCGGACCCTCTTGCATGATGGCAGATATGTAATTATGGTGTTTATTTACCATTTCTCATGCATTGGGGTTTAAACACTCGGACACTTATTCGGACCCTCTTGCGTGATGGCAGATATGTACTTATAGTGTTTATTTGCCATTTCTTATGCGTTACGGTTTAAACACTCGGACAGTTATTCGGACCCTCTTGCATGATGGCAGATATGTAGTTATGGTGTTTACTTGCCATTTCTCGAGGACTAGGATTCAGAAATTTGGTCACTTATTCGGATCCTCTTGCGTGATGACTGATATGTAATTATGGTGTTTACTATCCATTTCTCATGCACTATGGTTTAAACACTCGGACACTTATTTAGACCCTTCGGCATGATGGCAGATATGTAATTATGGTGTTTACTTGCCATTTCTTATGCATTAGGGTTTAAACACTCAGACACTTATTCGGACCCTCGTGCATGATGGCAGATATGTAATTATGTTGTTTATTTTCCATTTCTCATGCATTAGGGTTTAAACACTCGAACGCTTATTCGGACCCTCTTGGATGATGGTAGAATGTAATTACGAGGTTTATTTTCCATTTCTCATGCATTAGGGCTTGAACAATCAGACACTTATTCGGACCATCTTGCGTGATGGCAGATATGTAATTACGGTGTTTATTTTCCTTTTCTCATGCATTAGGGTTTAAACACTCGGACACTTATTCGGACCCTCTTGCAAGATGGCATATATGTAATTATGGTGTTTACTTGCCATTTCTCATGCATTAGGGTTTAAACACTCGGACACTTATTCGGACCCTCTTGCATGATGACAGATATGTAATTATGGTGTTTATTTGCCATTTCTCATGCATTAGGGTTTAAATACTCGGACACTTTTTCAGACCGTCTTGCATGATGGCAGATATGTAATTATGGTATTCACTTGCCATTTCTCGTGCATTAGGGCTTAAACACTCGGACACTGATTCGGACCCGCTTGTATGATGGCAGATATGTAATTATGGTGTTTATTTTCCATTTCTCATGCGTTATGGTTTAAATACTCAGACACTTATTCGGACCCTCTTGCACGATGACAGATATGTAATTATGGTATTCACTTGCCATTTCTCGTGCATTAGGGTTTAAACACTCAGACGCTTATTCGGACCCTCTTACATGATGGCAGATATGTAATTACGAGGTTTATTTTCCATTTCTCATGCATTAGGGCTTAAACACTCAGACACTTATTCGGACCATCTTGCACAATGGCAGATACGTAATTACGGTGTTTGTTAGCCTTTTCTCATGCATTAGGGTTTAAACACTCAGACACTTAATCGGACCCTCTTGCATGATAGCAGATATGTAATTATGGTGTTCACTTTCCATTTCTCCTGCATTGGGGTTTAAACACTCGGACACTTATTCGGACCCTCTTGCAAGATGGCATATATGTAATTATGGTGTTCACTTGCCATTTCTCATGCATTAGGGTTTAAACACTCGGACACTTATTCGGACCCTCTTGCTTGATGGCAGATATGTAATTATGGTGTTTATTTGCCATTTCTCATGCATTACGGTTTAAACACTCGGACGCTTATTCGAACCGTCTTGTATGATGGCAGATAGGTAATTATGAGGTTTATTTTCCATTTCTCATGAATTAGGGTTTAAACACTCAGACACTTATTCGTACCATCTTACATGATGGTAGATATGTAATTACGGTGTTTATTTGCCATTTCTCATGTATTTGATTTTAAACACTCGGACACTTATTCGGACACTCTTGCATTGTGGCAGATATCTAATTACGTGGTTTATTTTCCATTTCTCATCGATTAGGGTTTAAACACTCAGACACTTATTCGGACCATCTTACATGATGGCAGATATGTAATTACGGTGTTTGTTTGCCTTTTCTCATGCATTAGGATGTAAACACTCGGACTCTTATTCGGACCCTCTTGCAAGATGGCATATATGTAATTATGGTGTTCACTTGCCATTTCTCATGCATTAGGGTTTAAACAGTCGAATACTTATTCGGACCCTCTTGCATGATGGCAGATATGTAATTACGGTGTTTGTTTGCCTTTTCTCATGCAATAGGGTTTAAACACTCGGACACTTATTCGGACCATCTTGCAAGATGGCATATATGTAATTATGGTGTTCACTTGCCATTTCTCATGCATTAGGGTTTAAACACTCGGACACTTATTCGGACCCTCTTACATGATGGCAGATATGTAATTATGGTGTTTATTTGCCATTTCTCATGCATTACGGTTTAAAGACTCGGACGCTTATTCGGACCCTCTTGCATGATGGCAGATATGTAATTATGAGGTTTGTTTTCCATTTCTCATGCATTAGGGTTTAAAAACACAGACACTTATTCGTACCATCTTGCATGATGGCAGATATGTAATTATGGTGTTTATTTGCCATTTCTCATGTATTAGGGTTTAAACACTCGGACACTTATTCGGACACTCTTGCATTATGGCGGATATGTAATTACGTGGTTTATTTTCCATTTCTCATCCATTAGGGTTTAAACACTCAGACACTTATTCGGACCATCTTGCACGATGGCAGATATGTAATTACGGTGTTTGTTTGCCTTTTCTCATGCATTAGGGTTTAAACACTTGGACACTTATTTGGACCCGCTTGCAAGATGGCATATATGTAATTATGGTGTTCACTTGCCATTTCTCATGCATTAGGGTTTGAACACTCGGACACTTATTCGGACCCTCTTGCATGATGGAAGATATGTAATTATGGTGTTTATTTGCCATTTCTCATGCATTATGGTTTAAATACGCGGACACTTATTCGGACCCTCTTGCATGATGGCAGATATGTAATTATGGTGTTTATTTCCCATTTCTCGTGCATTAGGGTTTAAATACCCGGACACTTATTCGGACCCTCTTCCATGATGGCAGATATGTAATTATGGTATTACATGCCATTTCTCATGCATTAGGGCTTAAACACTAGGACACATATTCGGACCCTCTTGCATTATGGCAGATATGTAATTATGGTGTTTATTTGCTATTTCTCATGCAATTCGGTTTAAACACTCGGACACTTATTCAGACCCTCTTGCATGATGGCAGATCTGTAATTATGGTGTTTATTTGCCATTTTTCATGCATTCGGGTTTATACACTCGGACACTTATTCGGAACCTCTTGCATGATGGCAGATATGTTATTTTGGGGGTTTTTTGCCATTTCTCATGCATTACGGTTTAAATACTCGGACACTTATTCGGACCCTCTTGCATGATGGCAGATATGTAATTATGGTGTTTACTAGCCATTTCTCATGCATTAAGGCTTAAGCACTCGGACACTTATTCGGACCCTTTTGAATGATGGCAGATATGTAATTATGGTGTTTATTTTCCATTTCTCATGCATTAGGGTTTCAACACTAGGACACATGTTCGGACCCTCTTGCATGATGGCAAATATGTAATTCTGGTGTTTACTTGCCATTTCTAATGCATTAGGGTTTAAACACTCGGACACCTATTCGGACCCTTTTCCATTATGGCAGATATGTAATTATGGTGTTTACTTGCCATTTCTCATGCATTAGGGTTTAAACACTCGGACACTTATTCGGAACCTCTTGCATGATGGTAGATATGTTATTATGGGGTTTATTTGCCATTTCTCATGTATTAGGGTTTAAATACTCGGACACTTATTCGGACCCTCTTGCATGATGGCAGATATGTAATTATGCTGTTTATTTGCCATTTCTCATGCATTAGGGATTGAACATCGGACACTTGTTCGAACCCTCTTGCATGATGGCAAATATGTAATTGTGGTTTTTATTGGCCATTTCTAATGCACTAGGGTTTAAACACTCAGACACTTATTCGGACCCTCTTACATGAAGGCAGATATGTAATTATGGTGTTTATTTGCCATTTCTAATGCATTAGGGTTTAAACACACGGAAATTTATTCGGACCCTCTTGCACGATGACAGATATGTAGTTATGGTGTTTACTTGCCATTTCTCGAGTATTAGGATTCAAAAATTCGGTCACTTATTCGGATCCTCTTGCATGATGGCAGATATGTAATTATGGTGTTTACTTGCCATTTCCCATGCATTAGGGTTCAAACACTCGGACGCTTATTCAGACCTTCTTGCATGATGGCAGATATGTAATTATGGTGTTTACTTGCCATTCCAAATGCATTAGGGCTCAAAAAACTCGGACACTTATTCGGACCCTTTTGGGCAGATATGTAGTTATGGTGTTTACTTGCCATTTCTCGAGTATTAGGATTCAAAAATTCGGTCACTTTTTCAAATCCTCTTGCATGATGGCAGATATGTAATTATGGTGTTTACTTGCCATTTCCCATGCATTAGGGTTCAAACACTCGGACACTTATTCAGACCTTCTTGCATAATGGCAGATATGTAATTATGGTGTTTACTTGCCATTCCAAATGCATTAGGGCTCAAAACACTCGGACACTTATTCGGACCTTCTTGCATAATGGCAGATATGTGATTATGGAGTTTACTTGCCATTTCTCATGCATTAGGGTTTAAACACTGGGATACTTATTCGGAGCCTCTTGCATGATGGCAGAAATGTAATTATGGTGTTTATTTGCTATTTCTCAAGCATTAAGGTTTAAATACTCGGACAGTTATGTGGCCCCTCTTGCATGATGGCAGATATGTAATTATGGTGTTGACTTGCCATTTCTCATGCATTAAGGCTTAAACACTCGGGCACGTATTCCGACCCTCTTGCATGACGGCAGATACGTAATTATGGTGTTTACTTGCCGTTTCTCGAGTATTGGGATTCAAAAATTCGGTCAGTTATTCAGATCCTCTTGCATGACGGGAGATATGTAATTATGGTGTTTACTTGCCATTTCCCATGCATTAGGGTTTAAACACTCGGACACTTATTCAGAACCTCCTGGATGATAGCAGATATGTAATTATAGGGTTTACTTGCAATTCCCAATGCATTAGGGTTCAAAACACTCGGACATTTTTTCGTACCCTCCTGCATGACGGCAGATATGTAGTTATGGTGTTTATTTCCCATTTCTCATGCATTAGGGTTTAAATACTAGAACATTTGTTCGGACCCTTCTACATGATGGGCGACATGTAATTATGGTGTTCACATGCCATTTCTCTTGCATTAGGGCTTAAACACTCGGACACTTATTCGGACACTCTTGCATGATGGCAGATATGTAATTGTGGTGTTTATTTGCCATTTCTCATGCATTAGGATTTAAACACTCGGACACTTATTCGGATCTTCTTACATGATGGCAGATATGTAATTATGGTGTTTACTTGCCATTTCTAATGGATTAGGGTTCAAAACACTCGGACACTTATTCGGACCCTCCTGGATCACGGCAGATATGTAATTATGGTATTTATTTGCCATTTCTCATGCATTAGGGTTTAAAAACTCGGACACTTATTCGGAACCTCTCGTATGATGGCAGATAGGAAATTTGGGTGTTTAGTTGCCATTTCTCATGCATTAGGGTTTAAACACTCGGACACTTATTCGGACCCTCTTGCACGATGGCAAATATGTAATTATGGTGCTTATTTTCCATTTCTCATGCATTAAGTTTAAACACTCGGACACTTATTCCAACCCTCTTTCATGATGGAAGATATGTAATTATGCTGTTTACTTGCCATTTCTCAGGCATTAGGGTTTAAACACTCGGACACTTATTCGGACCCTCTTGCATGTTGGCAGATATGTAATTATGGTGCTTACTTGCCATTCATCATGCATTAGGCTTTAAATACTCGGACACTTATTCGGACCCCCATGCATGATGGCATATATGTAATTATGGTGTTTATTTGCCATTTCTCATGCATTAGGATTTAAACACTCGGACACTTATTCCAACCCTCTTGCATGATGGCAGATATGTAATTATGCTGTTTACTTGCCATTTCACTGGCATTAGGGTTTAAACACTCGGACACTTATTCGGACCCTCTTCCATGATGGCAGATATGGAATTATAGTGTTTACTTGCCATTTCTCATGCATTAGGGTTTAAGGACTCGGACACTTATTCGGACCCTCTTGCATGATGGCAGATACGTTATTATTGTGTTTATTTGCTATTTCTCATGCATTTGGGTTTCAATACTCGGACACTTATTCAGACCCTCTTGCCTGATGCCAGATATGTAATTAGGGTGTTTACTTGCCATTTCTCATGCATTAGGGCTTAAACACTGGGACACTTATTTGGACCCTCTTGCATGATGGCAGATATGTAATTATGGTGTTTATTTGCCATTTCTCATGGATTTGGGTTTCAACACTCGGACACTTGTTCGGACCCTCTTGCATGATGGCAAATATGTAATTACGGTGTTTACTTGCCATTTCTCATGCATTAGGGTTTAAACACTCGGACACTTATTCGGACCCACTTCCCTGATGACAGATATGTAATTATTGTGTTTATTTGGCATTTCTCATGCATTAGGGTTTAAACACTCGGACAATTATGCGGACCCCCCTGCATGATGGCAGATATTTAGTTATGGGGTTTACTTGCCATTTCGCAAGTATTAGGATTCAAAAATTCGGTCACTTATTCGGATCCACTTGCGTGATGGCAGATATGTAATTATGGTATTTATTTGCCATTTCCCATGCATTAGGGTTTAAACACTTGGACACTTATTCGGACCCTCTTGCATGATGGCAGATATGTAATTCTCGTGTTTACTTTCCATTTCTCATGCATTAGGGTTTAAATATTCAGACACTTATTCGGACCCCCATGCATGATGGCAGATATGTAATTATGGTGTTTACTTGCCATTTCTCATGCATTAGGGTTTAAACACTCAGAATCTTATTCTGACCCTCTTGCATGATGGTAGATATGTAAATATGGTGTTTACATGCCATTTCTCATGCATTAGGGTTCAAACACTCGGACACTTGTTCGGACCCTCTTGCATGATGGCAGATATGGAATTATCGTGTTTACTTGCCATTTCTCATGCATTAGGGTTTAAACACTCGGACACTTATTCGGACCCTCTTGCATGATGGCAGATATGTAATTATGGTGTTTATTTGCCGTTTCTCATGCATTAGGGTTTAAATACTCGGACACTTATTCGTACCCTCTTGCATGATGGCAGATATGTAATTATGGAATTTATTTTCCATTTCTCGTGCATTAGGGCTTAAACACTCGGACACATATTCGGACCGTCTTGCATGATGGCAGATATGTAATTATGGTGTTTATTTGCCATTTCTCCTGCATTACGGTTTAAACACTCGGACACTTATTCGGACCCCCTTGCATGATGGCAAATATGTAATTATGGTGTTCACTTGTCATTTCTCATGCATTCGAGTTTAAACACTCGGCCATTTATTCGGACCCTCTGGCATGGTGGCAGATATGTAATTATGGTGTTTATTTGCCATTTCTCATGCATTAGGGTTTAAATACTCGGACACTTATTCGGACCCTCTTGCATGATGGCAGATATGTAAT
This sequence comes from Camellia sinensis, assembly GCF_004153795.1. Taxonomy (NCBI): domain Eukaryota; kingdom Viridiplantae; phylum Streptophyta; class Magnoliopsida; order Ericales; family Theaceae; genus Camellia; species Camellia sinensis. The sequence goes on from NW_021024705.1 coordinate 70,772, forward strand.
TATGGTATTTACTTGCCATTTCTCTTGCATTAGGGCTTAAACACTAGGACACTTATTCGGACCCTCTTGCATGATGTCAGATATGTAATTATCGTGTTTATTTGCTATTTCTCATTCATTAGGGTTTAAACACTCGGACAGTTGTTTGTACCCTCTTGCATGATGGAAGATATGTAGTTATGGTGTTTACTTGCCATTTCTCGAGCATTAGGATTCAGAAATTCGGTCACCTATTCAGATCCTCTTGCGCGATGGCAGATATGTAATTATGGTGTTTACTTTCCATTTCTCATGCATTACGGTTTGAACACTCGGACACTTATTCGGATCGTCTTACATGATGGCAGATATGTAATTATGGTGTTTACTTGCCATTTCTAATGGATTAGGGTTCAATACACTCGGACACCTATTCGGACCCTCCTGCATCACGGCAGATATGTTATTCTGGTGTTTATTTGCCATTTCTCACGCACTAGGGTTTAAACAGTCGGACACTTATTCGGGACCCTCTCGTATGATGGCAGATATGTAATTTGGGTGTTTAGTTCCCATTTCTCATGCATTAGGGTTTAAATAATCGGACACTTATTCGAACCCTCTTGCACGATAGCAAACATGTAATTATGGTGTTTATTTGCCTTATCTCATGCATTAGTGTTTAAACACTCGGACACTTATTCCAACTCTCTTGCATGATGGCAGATATGTAATTATGCTGTTTACTTGCCATTTCTCAGGCATTAGGGTTTAAACACCCGGACACTTATTCGGACCCTCTTGCATGATGTTAGATATGTAATTATGGTGCTTACTTGCCATTCCTCATGCATTAGGCTTTAAATACTCGGACACTTATTCGGACCCCCATGCACGATCGCATATATGTAATTATGGTGTTTATTTGCGATTTCTCATGCATTAGGGTTTAAACACTCGGACACTTATTCCAACCCTCTTGCACGATGGCAGATATGTAATTACGCTGTTTACTTGCCATTTCTCAGGCATTAGGTTTAAACACTCGGTCACTTATTCGGACCCTCTTGCATGATGGCAGATATGGAATTCTGGTGTTTACTTGCCATTTCTCATGCATTGGGGCTTAAGGACTCGGACACTTATTCGGACCCTCTTGCATGATGGCAGATACGTTATTATTGTGTTTATTTGCCATTTCTCATGCACTAGGGTTTCAGTACTCGGACACTTATTCGGACCCTCTTGCATGATGCGAGATATGTAATTATGGTGTTAACCTGCCATTTCTCATGCATTAGGGCTTCAACACTGGGACACTTATTTGGACCCTCTTGCATGATGGCAGATATGTAATTATGGTGTTTATTTGCCATTTCTCATGCATTTGGGTTTCAACAGTCGGAAACTTGTTCGGACCCACTTGCATGATGGCAAATATGTAATTATGGTGTTTACTTGCCATTTCTCATGGATTAGGGTTTAAACACTCGGACAATTATTCGGACCCCCTTGCATGATGGCCGATATGTAGTTATGGGGTTTACTTGCCATTTCTCAAGTATTAGGATTCAAAAATTCGGTCACTTATTCGGATCCACTTGCGTGATGGCTGATATGTAATTATGGTGTTTATTTGCCATTTCCCATGCATTAGGGTTTAAACACTCGTACACTTATTCAGACCCTCCTGCACGACGGCAGATATGTAATTATGGTGTTTACTTGCCATTTCTCATGCATTAGGTTTGCACACTCGGACACTTATTCGGACCCTCCTGCATGATGGCAGATATGTAATTAGGGTGTTTACTTGCCATTTCTCATGCATTAGGCTTTAAACACTTGGACACACATTCAGACCCACTTACATGACGGCAGATATGTAATTACGGTGTTTACGTGCCATTTCTCATGCATTAGGGTTTAAATACTCAGACACTTATTCGTACCCCCATGCATGATGGCAGATATGTATTTATGGTGTTTACTTGCCATTTCTCATGCATTAGGGGTAAAACACTCGGACTCTTATTCCGACCCTCTTGCATGATGGCAGATATGTAATTGTGGTGTTTACTTGCCATTTCACATGCATTAGGGTTTAAACACTCGGACACTTATTCAGATCCTCTTACATGATGGCAAATATGTAATTATGGTGTTTACTTGCCATTTCTAATGGATTAGGGTTCAAAACACTGGGACACTTATTCGGACCCTCCTGCATCACGGTAGATATGTAATGATGGTATTTATTTGCCATTTCTCATGCATTAGGGTTTAAAAACTCGGACACTTATTCGGACTCTCTCGTATGATGGCAGATATGTAATTTGGGTGTTTAGTTGCCATTTCTCATGCATTAGGGTTTATACACTCGGACACTTATTCGGACCCTGTTGCACGATGGCAAATATGGAATTATGGTGTTTATTTGCCATTTCTCATGCATTAGGGTTTAAACACTCGGACACTTATTCGGACCCTCTTGCTTGATGGCAGATATGTAATTATGGTGCTTACTTGCCATTCCTCATGCATTAGGCTTTAAATACTCGGACACTTATTCGGACCCCCATGCATGATGGCATATATGTAGTTTTGGTGTTTATTTGCCATTTCTCATGCATTAGGGTTTAAACACTCGGACACTTATTCGAACCCTCTTGCATGATGGTAGATATGTAATTATGTTGTTTACTTGCCATTTCACTGGCATTAGGGTTTAAACACTCGGACACTTATTCGGACCCTCTTACATGATGGCAGAAATGGAATTATAGTGTTTACTTGTCATTTCTCATGCATTAGGGTTTAAACACTCGGACACTTATTCGGGACCCTCTCGTATGATGGCAGATATGTAATTTGGGTGTTTAGTTGCGATTTCTCATGCATTATGGTTTAAACAGTCGGACACTTATTCGAACCCTCTTGCCTGATAGCAAATATGTAATTATGGTATTTATTTGCCATTTCTCATGCATTAGGGTTTAAACACTCGGACACTTATTCCAACTCTCTTGCTTGATGGCAGATATGTATTTATGCTGTTTACTTTCCATTTCTCAGGCGTTAGGGTTTAAACACTCGGACGCTTATTCGGACCCTCTTGCATGATGGAAGATATCTAATTATGGTGCTTACTTCCCATTCCTCATGCATTATGCTTTAAATACTCGGACACTTATTCGGACCCCCATGCACGATGGGATATATGTAATTATGGTGTTTATTTTCCATTTCTCATGCATTATGGTTTAAACACTCGGACACTTATTCCAACCCTCTTGCATGATGGCAGATATGTAATTATGCTGTTTACTTGCCATTTCTCAGGTATTAGGGTTTATACACTCGGACACTTATTCGGTCCCTCTTGCATGATGGCAGATATGGAATTATGGTGTTTACTGGCCATTTCTCATGCATTAGGGTTTAAGGACTCGGACCCTTATTCGGACCCTCTTGCATGATGGCAGATACGTTATTATTGTGTTTATTTGCCATTTCTCATGCACTAGGGTTTCAATACTCGGACACTTATTCAGACCCTCTTGCATGATGCCAGATATGTAATTATGGTGTTAACTTGCCATTTCTGATGCATTAGGGCTTCAACACTGGGACACTTATTTGCACCCTCTTGAATGATGGCAGATATGTAATCATGGTGTTTATTTGCCATTTCTCATGCATTTGGGTTTCAACCGTCGAAAACTTGTTCGGACCCACTTGCATGATGGCAAATATGTAATTATGGAGTTTACTTGCCATTTCTCATGCATTATGGTTTAAACACTCGGACACTTATTCGGACCCTCTTACATGATTGCAGATATGTAATTATGGTGTTTATTTGCCGTTTCTCATGCATTAGGGTTTAAAAACTCAGACAATTATTCGGACCCCCTTGCATGATGGCAGATATGTAGTTATGGGGTTTACTTGCCATTTCTCAAGTATTAGGATTCAAAAATTCGGTCACTTATTCGGATCCACTTGCGTGATGGCAGATATGTAGTTATGGTATTTATTTGCCATTTCCCATGCATTAGGGTTTAAACACTCGGACACTTATTCAGACCCTCCTACATGATGGCAGATATGTAATTACGGTGTTTACTTGCCACTTCAAATGCATTAGGGTTTAAACACTCGGACACTTATTTGGACCCTCCTGCATAACGGCAGATATGTAACTATGGTGTTTATATTCCATTTCTCATGCATTAGGTTTGCACACTCGGACACTTATTCGGACCCTCCTGCATGATGGCAGATATGTAATTAGGGTGTTTACTTGCCATTTCTCATGCATTAGGGTTTAAACACATGGACACATATTCGAACCCACTTACATGATGGCAGATATGTAATTACGGTGTTTACTTGCCATTTCTCATGCATTTGGGTTTAAATACTCGGACACTTATTCGTACCCCCATGCATGATGGCAGATATGTAATTATGGTGTTTACTTGCCATTTCTCATGCATTAGGGGTAAAACACTAGGACTCTTATTCCGACCCTCTGGCATGATGGCAGATATGTAATTATGGTGTTTACTTGCCATTTCTTATGCATTAGAGCTTAAACACTCAGACACTTATTCAGATCCTCTTACATGATGGCAGATATGTAATTATGGTGTTTACTTGCCATTTCTAATGGATTAGGGTTCAAAACACTCGGACACTTATTCGGACCCTCCTGCATCACGACAGATATGTAATTATGGTATTTATTTTCCATTTCTCATGCATAGGGTTTAAAAACTCGGACAATTATTCGGACCCCCTTGCATGATGGCAGATATGTAGTTATGGGGTTTACTTGCCATTTCTCATGCAATAGGCTTTAAGTACTCGGACACTTATTCGGACCCCCATGCATGATGGCATATATGTAATTATGGTGTTTATTTGCCATTTCTCATGCATTAGGGTTTAAACACTCGGACACTTATTCCAACCCTCTTGCTTGATGGCAGATATGTAATTATGCTGTTTACTTGCCATTTCACTGGCATTAGGGTTTAAACCCTCGGACACTTATTCGGACCCTCTTGCATGATGGCAGATATGGAATTATGGTGTTTACTTGCCGTTTCTCGTGCATTGGGGTCTAAGGACTCGGACACTTATTCGGACCCTCTTGCATGATGGCAGATACGTTATTATTGTGTTTACTTGCCATTTCTCATGCATTAGGGCTTAAACACAGGGACACTTATTTGGACCCTCTTGCATGATGGCAGATGTGTAATTATGGTGTTTATTTGCCATTTCTCATGCATTTGGGTTTCAACACTAGGACACTTGTTTGGACCCTCTTGCATGATGGCAAATATGTAATTATGGTGTTTATTTGCCATTTATCAAGCATTAGGGTTTAAACACTCGGACACTTATTCGGACCCCCTTGCATGATGGCAGATATGTAGTTATGGGGTTTACTTGCCATTTC
>NW_021024705.1:84332-105682 GCF_004153795.1 Camellia sinensis
ACACCATAATTACATTATCTACCATCATGTAGGAGGGTCTGAATCAGTGTCCGAGTGTTTAAACCCTAATGCATGCGGAAATGGCAAGTAAACACCATAACTACAATCTGCCATCACGCAAGAGGATCCGAATAAGTGACCAAATTTTTGAATAATAATACTCGAGAAATTGCAAAGTAAAACACCATAACTACATATCTGCTATCATGAAAGAGGGTCCGAATAAGTGTCCGAGTGTTTAAACCTTAATGCATTAGAAATGGCAAATCAACATCATAATTACATATCTGCCATCATGTAGAGGGTCCGAAAAAGTGTCCTAGTGTTTAAACCCTAATGCATGGAGAAATGGGCAAAGTAAACACCATATTACATATTTGCCATCATGCAGGAGGGTCCGAACAAGTGTCCGAGTGTTGACACCATAATGCATGAGAAATGGCAACTAAACACCATAATTACATATCAGCCATCATGCAAGAGGGTCCGAACAAAGTGTCCGAGTGTTTAAGCCCTAATGCATGAGAAATGGCTAGTAAACACACCATAATTACATATCTACCGTCGTGCAAGAGGGTCCGAATAGGTGTCCGAGTGTTTAAGCCCTATGCATGAGAAATGATAAGTAAACGCCAAATTACATTATCTGCCATCATGCTAGAGGATCTGAATAAAGTGTTCGAGTGTTTTTAAACCTAATTGCCATTTCTCATGCATTAGGGTTTAAACACTCGGACACTTATTCGGACCCTCTTGCATGATGGCAGAGATGGAATTATGGTGTTTACTTGCAATTTCTCATGCATTAGGGTTTAAACACTTGGACACTTATTCCGACCGTCTTGGATGATGGCAGATATGTAATTATGCTGTTTACCAGCCATTTCTCATGCATTTGGGTGTAAACACTCGGACACTTATTCGGACCCTCCTGGATGGCGGCATATATGTAATTATGGTGTTTATTTGCCATTTCTCATGCATTAGGTTTAAACACTCGAACACTTATTCAGATCCTCTAGCATGATGGCAGATATGTAATTATGGCGTTTACTTATCATTTCTCATGCATTAGGGCTTAAACACTCGGACACCTATTCGGACCCTCTTGCACGACGGTAGATATGTAATTATGGTGTTTACTAGCCATTTCTCATGCATTAGGGCTTAAACACTCGGACACTTGTTCGGACCCTCTTGCATGATGGCTGATATGTAATTATGGTGTTTAGTTGCCATTTCTCATGCATTATGGTGTCAACACTCGGACACTTGTTCGGACCCTCCTGCATGATGGCAAATATGTAATTATGGTGTTTACTTGCCATTTCTCATGCATTAGGGTTTAAACACTAGGACACTTTTTCGGACCCTCTTACATGATGGCAGATATGTAATTATGGTGTTGATTTGCCATTTCTAATGCATTAAGGTTTAAACACTCGGACACTTATTCGGACCCTCTTTCATGATAGCAGATATGTAGTTATGGTGTTTACTTGCCATTTCTCGAGTATTATTATTCAAAAATTTGGTCACTTATTCGGATCCTCTTGCGTGATGGCAGATATGTAGTTATGGTGTTTACTTCCCATTTCCCATGCATTAGGGTTTAAACACTCGGACACTGATTCAGACCCTCCTACATGATGGTAGATATGTAATTATGGTGTTTACTTGCCATTACCAATGCAGTAGGTTCAAAACACTCAGACACTTATTCGGACCCTCTTGCATGACGGCAGATATGTAATTATAGTGTTTATTTGCCATTTCTCATGCATTAGGTTTTAAACACTCAGACACTTATTCGGACCTGTCGCATGATGGCAGATATGTAATTAGGGTGTTTAGCTGCCATTTCTCATCCATTAGGGTTTAAACACTCGGACTCTTATTCGACTCCTCTTCCACGATAGCAAATATGTAATTATGGTGCTTATTTGCCATTTCTCCTGCATTAGGGTTTAAACACTCGGACACTTATTCCAACTCTCTTGCATTATGGCAGATATGTAATTATGGTATTTAATTGCCATTTCTGATGCATTAGGCTTTAAACACTCGGACAATTATTCGGACCCCCTTGCATGATGGCAGATATGCAGTTATGGTGTTTACTTGCCATTTTTCGAGTATTAGGATTCAAAAATTCGGTCACTTATTCGGAACCCCTTGCGTGATGGCAGATATGTAATTATGGTGTTTACTTGCTATTTCCCATGCATTAGGGTTTAAACACTCGGACACTTATTCTATGGTGTTTGTTTGCCATTTCTCATGCATTAGGGTTTAAACACTCAGACACTTATTCGGACCGTCATGCATGATGGTAGATATGTAATTAGGGTATTTACTTGCCATTTCTCATGCATTAGGGTTTAAACACTTAGACACATATTCAGACCCACTTACATGATGGCAGATATGTAATTATGGTGTTTACTTGCCCTTTCTCATGCATTAGGGTTTAAATACTCGGACATTTATTCGACTCCTCTTCCACGATAGCAAATATGTAATTATGGTGCTTATTTGCCATTTCTCCCGCATTCGGGTTTAAACACTCGGACACTTATTCCAACTCTCTTGCATGATGGCAGATATGTAATTGTGGTATTTAATTGCCATTTCTCATGCATTAGGGTTTCAACACTCGGACACTTATTTGGACCCTCTTGCATGATGGCAGATATGGAATTATCGTGTTTACTTGCCATTTCTCTTGCAATAGGGTTTAAACACTTGGCCACTTATTCCGACCATCTTGCATGATGGCAGATACGTAAGTATGGTGTTTACTTGCCATTTCTCATGCATTAGGGTTTAAACACTCGGACACTTATTCGGACCCTTTTGCATGATTTCAGATATGTAATTATGGTGTTTATTCGCCATTACTCACGCATTAGGGTTTAAATACTCGGACACTTATTCGTACCCTCTTACATGATGGCAGATATGTAATTATGGTATTTACTTGCCATTTCTCGTGCATTAGGGCTTTAACACTCGGACAGTTATTCGGACCCTCTTGCGTGATGGCAGATATGTAATTGTGGTATTTATATGCCATTTCTCCTGCATTACAGTTTAAACACTCGGACACTTATTCGGACCTTCTTGCATGATGCCAAATATTTAATTATGGTGTTTACTTGCCATTTCTCATGCATTCGGGTTTAAACACTTGGACACTTATTCGGACCCTCTGGCATGGTGGCAGATATGTAATTATGGTGTTTATTTGCCATTTCTCATGCATTAGGGTTTAAATACTCGGACACTTATTCGGACCCTCTTGCATGATGGCAGATATGTAATTATGGTATTTACTTGCCATTTCTCGTGCATTAGGGCTTAAACACTAGGACACTTATTCGAACCCTCTTGCATGATGGCTGATATGTAATTATGGTGTTTGTTTGATATTTCTCATGCATTAGGGTTTAAACACTCGGACAGTTATTCGGACCCTCCTGCATGATGGTAGATATGTAGTTATCGTGTTTACTTGCCATTTCTCGAGCATTAGGATTCAGAAATTCGGTCACCTGTTCGGATCGTCTTGCGTGATGGCAGATATGTAATTATGGTGTTTTTTTGCCATTTCTCATGCTTTAGGGTTTAAACACTCAGACACTTATTCGGACCGTCATGCATGATGGTAGATATGTAATTATGGTGTTTATTTCCATTTCTCATGCATTAGGGTTTGAATACTCGGACGCTTATTCGGACCCTCTTGCATGATGGCAGATATGTAATTACGAGTTTATTTTCCATTTCTCAAGCATTAGGGTTTAAACACTCAGACAGTTATTCAGAACATCTTGCCTGGTGGCAGATCTGTAATTACGGTGTTTATTTGCCATTTCTCATGCATTTGGGTTTAAACACTCGGACACTTATTCGGACCCTCTTGCATGATGGCAGATATGTAATTATGGTGTTTATTTGCCATTTCTCATGCATTTGGGTTTCAATACTCGGACACTTATTCAGACCCTCTTGCAAGATGGCAGATATGCAATTATGGTGTTTACTTGCCATTTCTCATGTATTAGGGCTTAAACACTCGTACACATATTTAGACCCTCTTGCATGTTGGCAGATCTGTGATTATGGTGTTTATTTGCCATTTCTCATGCATTAGGTTTTAAACACTCGGACACTTATTCTTACCCTCTTGCATGATGGCAAATACGTAATTACAGTGTTTACTTGCCATTTCTCATGCATTAGGGTTTAAACACTCGGACACTTATTCAGACCCTCTTGCTTGATGGCAGATATGTAATTATGGTGTTTAGTTGCCATTTCTCTTGCATTAGGGCTTAAACATTCGGACACTTGTTCGGACCCTCTTGCATGATGGCAGATATGTAATTATGGTGTTTAGTTTCCATTTCTCATGCATTAGGGTTTCAACATTCGGACACTTGTTCGGACCCTCTTGCATGATGGCAAATATGTAATTATGGTGTTTACTTGCCATTTCTCATGCATTAGGGTTTAAACAATCGGACACTTATTCGGACCCTCTTACATGATGGCAGATATGTAATTAATGTAATTATGGTGCTTATTTTCCATTTCTAAGGCATTAGGGTCTAAACACTCGGACACTTATTCCGACCCTCTTCCATGATAGCAGATATGTAGTTGTGGTGTTTCCTTGCCATTTCTCGTGCATTGGGGCTTAAACACAAGGACACTTATTCGGATTCTCTTCCATGATGGCGGATATGTAATTATGGTGTTTATTTGATATATCTCACGCATTAGGGTTTAAACACTCGGACACTTATTCGGACCCTCTTGCATGATGGCAGATATGTAATTGTGGTGTTTATTTGCCATTTCTCAGGCATTACGGTTTAAACACTTGGACAGTTATTCGGACCCTCTTGCATGATGGCAGATATGTAGTTATGGTGTTTACTTGCCATTTCTCGGGCATTAGGATTCAGAAATTCGGTCACTTATTTGGATGCTCTTGCATGATGGCAGATATGTTATTATGGAGTTTAGTTTTCATTTCTCATGCATGATGGCAGATATGTAATTATGGTGTTTATTTGCCATTTCTTCTGCATTGGGGTTTAAACACTCGGACACTTATTTGGACCCCCTTGCATGATGGCAGATATGTAATCAGGGTGTTTAGTTGCCATTTCTCATGCATTAGGGTTTAAGCACTCGGACACTTATTCGGACACTCTTGCATGATGGCAAATATGTATTTATGGTGTTTACTTGCCATTTCTCATGCATTTGGGTTTAAACACTCAGACATTTATTCGGACCCCCTTGCATGATGGCAGATATGGAATTATGGTGTTTACTTTGCCATTTCTCATGCGGTAGGGTTTTAACAGTCGGACACTTATTCGGACCCTCTTGCATGATAGCAGATATGTTATTATGGTATTAATTTTCCATTTCTCATGCATGAGGGCTTAAATACTCGGACACTTATTCGGACCCTCTTGCATGACGGCAAATATGTAATTATGGTGTTTACTTGCCATTTCTCATGCATTAGTGCTTAAACAATCAGATGCTAGTTCGAACCCTCTTGCATGATGGCAAACATGTAATTATCGTGTTTACTTGCCATTTCTATTGGATTAGGGTTTAAACACTCGGACACTTATTCGGACCCTCTTACACGATCGCAGATATGTAATTATGGTGTTTATTTGCCATTTCAAATGCATTAGGTTTTAAACCCTCGGACACTTAATCGGACCCTCTTGCATGATGGCAGATATGCAGTTATGGTGTTTACTTGCCATTTTTCGAGTATTAGGATTCAAAAATTTGGTCACTTATTCGGAACCCCTTGCGTGATGGCAGATATCTAATTATGGTGTTTACTTGTTATTTCCCATGCATTAGGGTTTAAACACTCGGACACTTATTCAGACCCTCCGGCATGATGTCAGATATGTAATTATGGTGTTTACTTGCCATTTCTAATGCATTAGGGTTTAAACAGTTGGACACTTATTCGGACCCTCCTGCATGACGGCATATATGTAACTATGGTGTTTATTTGCCATTTCTCATGCATTATGTTAAACACTCGGACACTTATTCGGACCCTCTCGCACGATGGCAGATATGTAATTAGGGTGTTTAGTTGCATTTCTCATGCATTAGGGTTTCAATACTCGGACACTTATTCGGACCCTCTTGCATGATGGCAGAGATGGAATTATGGTGTTTACTTGCAATTTCTCATGCATTAGGGTTTAAACACTTGGACACTTATTTCGACCCTCTTGCATGATGGCAAATATGTAATTATGCTGTTTACCTGCCATTTCTCATGCATTAGGGTGTAAACACTCGGACACTTATTCGGACCCTCCTGCATGGCGGCATATATGTAATTATGGTGTTTATTTGCCATTTCTCATGCGTTAGGTTTAAACACTCGAACACTTATTCGGATCGTCTAGCATGATGGCAGATATGTAATTATGGCGTTTACTTACCATTTCTCATGCATTAGGGCTTAAACACTCGGACACCTATTCGGACCCTCTTGCACGACGGTAGATATGTAATTATGGTGTTTACTAGCCATTTCTCATGCATTAGGGCTTAAACACTCGGACACTTGTTCGGACCCTCTTGCGTGATGGCTGATATGTAATTATGGTGTTTATTTGCCATTTCTCATGCATTATGGTGTCAACACTCGGACACTTGTTCGGACCCTCCTGCATGATGGCAAATATGTAATTATGGTGTTTACTTGCCATTTCTCATGCATTAGGGTTTAAACACTAGGACACTTTTTCGGACCCTCTTACATGATGGCAGATATGTAATTATGGTGTTGATTTGCCATTTCTAATGCATTAAGGTTTAAACACTCGGACACTTATTCGGACCCTCTTGCAAGATAGCAGATATGTAGTTATGGTGTTTACTTGCCATTTCTCGAGTATTATTATTCAAAAATTCGGTCACTTATTCGGATCCTCTTGCGTGATGGCAGATATGTAGTTGTGGTGTTTACTTGCCATTTCCCATGCATTAGGGTTTAAACACTCGGACACTGATTCAGACCCTCCTACATGATGGTAGATATGTAATTATGGTGTTTACTTGCCATTTCCAATGCAGTAGGGTTCAAAACACTCAGACACTTATTCGGACCCTCTTGCATGACGGCAGATATGTAATTGTAGTGTTTATTTGCCATTTCTCATGCATTAGGGTTTAAACACTCAGACACTTATTCAGACCTCTCGCATGATGGCAGATATGTAATTAGGGTGTTTAGCTGCCATTTCTCATCCATTAGGGTTTAAACACTCGGACACTTATTCGGACCCTCTTGCATGATAGCAGATATGTAATTATGGTGTTTACTTGCCGTTTCTCATGCCCTAGGCTTTAAATACTAGGACACTTATTCGGGCCCCCAAGCATGATGGCAGATATGAAATTATGGTGTTTACTTGCCATTTCTCATGCATTAGGGTTTAAACACTCGGAGCCTTATTCCAACCCTCTTGCATGATGGCAAATATGTATTTATGGTGTTTACTTGCCATTTCTCATGCATTTGGGTTTAAACACTCGGACACTTATTCAAGCCCTCTTGCATGAAGACAGATATGGAATTATGGTGTTTACTTTGCCATTTCTCATGCATTAGGGTTTAAACAGTCGGACACTTATTCGGACCCTCTTGCATGATAGCAGATATGTTAATGTGGTATTAATTTGCCATTTCTCATGCATTAGGGTTTAAACACTCGGACACTTGTTCGGACCCTCTTGCGTGATTGTAAACATGTAATTATCGTGTTTACTTGCCATTTCTATTGCATTAGGGTTTAAACACTCGGACACTTATTCGGACCCTCTTACAGGATGGCAGATATGTAATTATGGTGTTTATTTTCCATTTCAAATGCATTAGGTTTTAAACACTCGGACACTTAATCGGACCCTCTTGCATGATAGCAGATATGCAGTTATGGTGTTTACTTTCCATTTCTCGAGTATTAGGATTCAAAAATTCGGTCACTTCTTCAGAACCCCTTGCGTGATGGCAGATATGTAATTATGGTGTTTACCTGCTATTTCCCATGCATTAGGGTTTAAACACTCGGACACTTATTCAGACCCTCCTCCATGATGGCAGATATGTAATTATGGTGTTTCCTTGCCATTTGTAATGCATTCTGTTTAAACACTCGGACCCTCTCGCATGATGGCAGATTTGTAATTACGGTGTTTAGTTGCCATTTCTCATGCATTAGGGTTTAAACATTCGGACACTTATTCGAACCCTCTTGCATGATGGCAGATATGTAATTATGGTGTTTATTTCCCATCTCTCATGCATTAGGGTTTAAACACTCGGACACTTATTCGGACCCTCTTGCATGATGCCAGAGATGGAATTATGGTGTTTACTTGCAATTTCTCATGCATTAGGGTTTAAACACTTGGACACTTATTCCGTCCCTCTTGCATGGTGGCAGATATGTAATTATGGTGTTTACCTGCCATTTCTCATGCATTAGGGTGTAAACAATCGGACACTGATCCCGACCCTCTTGCATGATGGCAAATATGTAATTATGGTGTTTATTTGCTATTTCTCATGCATTAGGGTTTAAATACTCGGACACTTATTTGGACCCTCTTGCATGGTGGCAGATATGTAGTTATGGTATTTACTTGCCATTTCTCATGCATTAGGGCTTAAACACTTGGACACATATTCGAACCCTCTTGCGTGATGGCAGATATGTAATTATGGTGTTAATTTGCCATTTCTCTTGTATTAGGGTTTAAATACTCGGACACATATTCGGACTCTCTTGCATGATGGCAGATATGTAATTATGTTGTTTACATGCCATTTCTCACGCCTTAGGCTTTAAACACTCGAACAATTTTTCAAGCCCTTTTGCATGATGGCAGATATGGAATTATGGTGTTTATTTGCCAATTTCTCAGGCATTTGGATTTAAACACTTGAACACTTATTCGGACCCTCTTGCATCGTGGGAGATATGTAATTAGGGTGTTTAGTTGCCATATCTCATGCATGAGGGTTTAAACACTCGGACACTTATTCGGACCCTCTTGCATGATAGCAGATATGTAATTTGGGTTTTTAGTTTCTATTTGTCATGCATTAGGGTCTAAACACCCGGACACATATTCGGACCCTCTTCCATTATGGCAGATATGTAATTATGGTGTTTACTTTCCATTTCTCATGCATTAGGGTTTAAACACTCAGACACTTATTCGGACCCTCGTGCATGATGGCAGATGTGTACTTATGGTGTTTATTTGCCATTTCTCTTGCATTAGGGTTTAAACACTCGGACACCTATTCGGACCCTCTTGTATGATGGCAGATATGTAATTATGGTGTTCACTAGCCATTTCTCAAGCATTAGAGTTTAAACACTCGAACACTGATTCCGAGCCTCTTGCATGATGGCAGATATGTAATTATGGTGTTTACTTGCCATTTCTCATGCATTAGGGTTTAAACACTCGGATACTTAGTTGCACCCGCTTGCGTGATGGCAAATATATAATTATGGTGTTTATTTTCCATTTCTCATGCATTAAGGTTTAAACAGTCGGACACTTATTCGGACCCTCTTGCATGATGGCAGATATGTAACTATGGTGTTTATTTGCCATTTCTCATGACTTACGGTATAAAGACCTGGACACTTATTCGGATCCTCTTGTGTGATGGCAGATATGTAATTATGGTGTTTACTTGCCATTTCTCATGCATTAGGGTTGAAACACCCGGACACCTATTCAGACCCTCCTACATGATGGCAGAAATGTAATTATGGTGTTTACTTGCCATTTCTTATGCATTAGGGTTTAAACACTCGGACACTTATTCGGACCCTCTTGCTTGACGGCAGATATCTAATTATGGTGTTTATTTGCCATTTCTTATGCATTTGGGTTTAAACACTCGGACACTTATTCGGACCCTCTTGCATGGTGGAAGATATGTAATTAGGGTGTTTAGTCGCCATTTCTCATGCATTAGGGTTTAAACACTCGAACACTTATTTCGACCCTCTTGCATTATGGCAGATATGTAATTATGGCGTTTATTTTCCATTACTCATGCATTAGGGTTTAAACACTCGGACACTTATTCGGACCCTCTTCCATGATGGCAGATATGTAATTATGGTGTTTGTTTGCCATTTGACATGCATTACTGTTTAAACACTCGGACACTTATTCAGACCCTCCTGCATGATGGCAGATATGTAATTAGGGTGTTTACTTGTCATTTCTCATGCATTAGGGTTTGAACACTCGGAAACTTATTCAGACCCTATTGCATGATGACAGATATGTAATTATGGTGTTTATTTTCCATTTCTCGCGCATTAGGGTTTAAACACTCAGACACTTATTCGGACCCTCTTCCATTATGGCAGATATGTAATTATGGTGTTTACTTGCCATTTCGTGCATTAGGGTTTAAACACTTGGACACTTGTTCGAACCCTCTTGCATGATGGTAGATATGTAACTATGGTGTTTACTTGCCATTTCTCATCCATTTGGGTTTAAACACTCGGACACTTATTCATACCCTCCAGCATGATGGCAGCTATGTAATTACGATGTTTACTTTCCATTTCTTATGCATTAGGGTTTAAACAACCGGACAATTATTCGGACCCTCTTGCATGATCGCAGATATGTAACTATGGTGTTTAATTCCCATTTCTAATGCATTAGGGTTTAAATACACGGACACTTTTTCGGACCCTCTTGCATGATGGCAGATATGTAATTATGGTGTTTACTTGCCATTTCTAATGCATTAGGGTTTAAGCACTTGGACACTTGTTCGGACCCTCTTGCTTGATGGCAGACATGTAATTATGGTGTTTATTTGCCATTTCTTTTGCATTACGGTTTAAACACTCGGACAATTATTCGGACCCTCTTGCATGATGGCAGATATGTAATTATGGTGTTTGTTTGCCATTTCTCATGCATTAGGGTTTAAACACTCGGACACTTATTCATACCCTGCAGCATGATGGCAGCTATATAATTACGATGTTTACTTGCCATTTCTTATGCATTAGGGTTTAAACAACCGGACAATTATTCGGACCCTCTTGCATGATCGCAGATATGTAACTATGGTGTTTAATTCCCATTTCTAACGCATTAGGGATTGAATACTGGGACACTTTTTCGGACCCCCTTGTATGATGGCAGTTATATAATTATGGTGTTTGCTTGTCATTTCTCATGCATTAGGGTTTAAACACTCGGACACTTATTCTGACCGTCTTGCATGATGGCAGGTATGTAATTATGGTGTTTCCTTGCCATTTCTTTTGCATTACGGTTTAAACACTCGGACAATTATTCGAACCCTCTTGCATGATGGCAAATATGTAATTATGGTGTTTGTTTGCCATTTCTCATGCATTAGGGTTTAAACACCGGATACTTATTCGAACCCTCTTGCATGATGGTAGATATGTAATTATGGTGTTTATTTGCCATTTCTTATGCGTTAGGGTTTAAATACTCAGACACTTTCTGGGACCCCCTTGCAAGATGGCAGATATGTAATTATGGGGTTTACTTGCCATTTCTGTTGCATTAGGGTTTAAACACTCGGACACTTATTCCGACCCTTTTGCATGATGACGGATATGTAATTATGGTGTTTACTTGCCATTTGTTTTGCGTTAGGGTTTAAACACTCGGACAATTATTCAAACCCTGTTGCATGATGGCAGATATGTAATTATGGTGTTTACTTGCCCTTTCTCATGCCTTAGGGTTTAAGTACTCAGACACTTATTCGGACCCTCTTGCATGATGGCAGATATCTAATTATGGTGTTTATTTTCCATTTCTCAGGCATTAGGGTTTAAACACTCGGACACTTATTCAGACCCTCCTGCATGATGGCGGATATGTAATTACGGTGTTTACTTGCCATTTCTTATGCATTAGTGTTTAAACACTCAGACACTTATTCGGACCCTCTTGCCCGATGGCAGATATGTAATTATGCTGTTTATTTGCCATTTCTCATGCATTAGGGTTTAAACACTCGGACACTTATTCGGACCCTCTAGCATGATGGCAGATATGTAATTATGGTGTTTATTTTCCATTTCCATGCATTAGGGTTTAAACACTCTGACACATATCCGGACCCTCCAGCATGATGGCAGATATGTAATTATGGTGTTTATTTGCCATTTCCCATGCATTAGGCTTTGAACACTTGGACACTTATTCGGACCCTCTTGCATGATGGCAGATATTTAATTATGGTGTTTACTTGCCATTTCTCATGCATTAGGGTTTAAACACTCGCACACTTATTTGGATCCTCTTGCATTATGGCAGATATGTAATTATGGTGTTTACTTGCCATTTCTCATGCATTAGGGTTCAAACACTCGGACACTTATTCGGACCCTATTGCATGATGGCAGATATCTAATTATGGTGTTTATTTGCCATTTCTCAGGCATTATGGTTTAAACACTCAGACACTTATTCGGACCCTCCTGCCTGGTGGCAGATATGTAATTATGCTGTTTATTTTCCATTTCTCATGCATTAGGGTTTAAACACTCAGGCACTTATTCGGACCCCCTTGCATGATGGCAGATATGTAATTATGGTGTTTACTTGCCATTTCCCACGAATTAGGGTTTGAACACTCCGACACTTATTCAGACCTTCTTGCATGATGGCAGATTTGTAATTATGGCGTTTACTTGCCATTTCTCATGCATTAGAGTTTAAACACTCGGACACTTATCCGGACCCTCTTGCACGACGACAGATATCGAATTATGGTGTTTATTTGCCATTTCTGATGCATTTGGGTTTAAACACTCGGACACTTATTCGGACCCTTTTGCATTATGGCGGATATGTAATTTTGGTGTTTATCTTCTATTACTCATGCATTACGGTTTAAACACTCGAACACTTATTCGGACCCTCTTGCATGATGGCAGATATGTAATTATGGTGTTTATTTGCCATTTCTCATGCATTACTGTTTAAACACTCGGACACTTATTCAGACCCTCCTGCATGATGGCAGATATGTAATTACGATGTTTACTTGCCATTTCTTCTGCATTAGGGTTTAAACACTCAGACATTTATTCGGACCCTCTTGCATGATGGCAGATATGTAATTATGGAGTTTGTTTTCCATATCTCATGCATTTTGGTTTAAACACTCGGACAATTATTCGGACCCTCTTGCATGATGGCAGATATGCAATTACGGTGTTTACTTGCCATTTCTCATGCATTAGGGTTTAAGCACTCGGCCACTTATTCGGACCCTCTTGCATGATGGCAGATATGTAATTATGGTGTTTATTTTCCATTTCTCATGCAATAGGGTTTAATTACTTGGACACTTATTCGGACCCCCTTGCGTGATGGCAGATATGTAATTATGGTGTTTACTTGTCATTTCTCATGCACTGGGGTTCAAACGCTCGGACAGTTATTCCGATCCTCTTGCATGGTGGCAGATATGTAATTATGGGGTTTCCTTGCCATTTCTTTTGCATTAGGGTTTAAACACTCGTACAATTATTCGGACCCTCTTGCATGATGGCAGATATGTAATTATGGTGTTCATTTGCCATTTCTCATGCATTAGGGTTTAAGCACTCGGATACTTATTCGGACCCTCTTGCATGATGGTAGATATGTAATTATGGTGTTTACTTGCCATTTCTCATGCATTTGGGTTCAAACACTCGGGCACTTGTTCGGACCCTCCTGCATGAGGGCAGATATGTAATTGTGGTGTTTAGTTTCCATTTCTCATGCATTAGGGTTTAAACACTCGGACACTTATTCGGACCCTCTTGCATGACGGCACATATGTAATTATGGTGTTTATTTGCCATTTCTCATGCATTAGGGTTTAAATACTCGGACACTTATTCGGACCCCCTGCATGATGGTAGACATGTAATTATGGTGTTTACTTGCCGTTTCTTTTGCATTAGTGTTTAAACACTCGGACACTTATTCCGACCCTCTTGCATGATGTCGGATATGTAATTATGGTGTTTACTTGCCATTTCTTTTGCGTTAGGATTTAAACACTCGGACAATTATTCAGACCCTCTCGCATGATGGCAGATATGTAATTATGGTGCTTACTTGCCATTTCTCATGCATTAGGGTTTAAGCACTCGGGCACTTATTCGGACCCTCTTGCATGATGGCAGATATGTAATTATGGTGTTCATTTGCCATTTCTCATGCATTAGCATTTAAACACTCGGACACTTATTCAGACCCTCCTGCATGATGGCAGATATGTAATTACGGTGTTTATTTGCCATTTCTTATGCATTAGTGTTTAAACGCTCAGACAATTATTCGGACCCTCTTGCATGATGGCAGATATGTAATTATGGTGTCTACTTGCCATTTCTCATGCATTAGGGTTTGAACACTCGGACACTTATTCAGACCCACTTGCATGATGGGAGATATGTAATTATTGTGTTTACTTGCCATTTCGTTTGCATTAAGGTTTAAACACTCGGACAATTATTCGGACCGTGTTGCATGATGGCAGATATGTAATTATGGTGTTTACTTGCCATTTCTCATGCATTTGGGTTTAAACACTCCGACACTTATTCGGACCCTCTTGCATTATGGCAGATATGTAATTATGGTGTTTATTTTTCATTTCTCATGCATTTGGGTTTAAACACTCAGACACTTATTCAGACCCTCTTGCATGATGCCAGATATGTAATTATGGTGTTTATTTTCCATTCCCTATGTATTATTGTTTAAACACTCGGACACATATTCATACCCTCCAACATGATGGCAGATACGTAATTACGATGTTTACTTGCCATTTCTTATGCATTAGGGTTTAAACACTTGAACAATTATTCGGACCCTCTTGCATGATCGCAGATATGTAATTTTGGTGTCTACTTGCCATTTCTAATTCATTAGGGTTTAAATACTCGGACACTTTTTCGGACCCTCTTGCATGATGGCAGATATGTAATTATGGTGTTTACTGGCCATTTCTCATGGATTAGGGTTTAAGCACTCGGACACTTATTCGGACCCTCTTGCATGATGGCAGATATGTAATTATGGTGTTTATTTGCCATTTCTCACGCATTAAGGTTTAATTACTTGGACACTTATTCGGAACCCCTTGCATGATGGCAGATATGAAATTATGGTGTTTGCTTGTCATTTCTCATGCATTAGGGTATAAACACTCGGACACTTTTTCCGGCCCTCTTGCATGATGGCAAATATGTAATTATGGTGTTTCCTTGTACTTTCTTTTGCATTAGGGTTTAAACACTCGAACAATTATTCGGACCTCCTTGCATGATGGCAGATATGTAATTATGGTGTTTATTTCCCATTTCTCATGCATTAGGGTTTAAACACTAGGATACTTATTCGGACCCTTTTGCATGATGGTAGATATGTAATTATGGTGTTTACTTGCCATTTCTCATGCATTTGGGTTTAAACACTCGGACACTTATTCAGACGCTCCTGCATGAGGGCAGATATGTAATTATGGTGTTTAGTTGCCATTTCACATGCATTAGGGTTTAAACACTCGGACGCTTATTCGGACCCTCTTGCATGACGGCACATATGTAATTATGGTGTTGATTTGCCATTTCTTTTGCATTAGGGTTTAAACACTCGGACACTAATTCGGACCCCTTGCATGATGGCAGACATGTAATTATGGTGCTTACTTGCCATTTCTTTTCCATTAGGGTTTAAACACTCAGACACTTATTCCGACCCTCTTGCATGATGGCGGATATGTAATTATGGTGTTTACTTGCCATTTCTTTTGCGTTAGGGTTCAAAGACTCGGAAAATCATTCAGACCCTCTTGCATGATGGCAAATATGTAATTATGGTGTTTAGTTGCCATTTCACACGCATTAGGGTTTAAAAACTCGGACGCTTATTCGGACCCTCTTGCATGACGGCACATACGTAATTATGGTGTTTATTTGTCATTTCTCATGCATTAGCGTTTAAACACTCAGAAACTTATTCAGACCCTCCTGTATGATGGCAGATATATAATTACGGTGTTTACTTGCCATTTCTTATGCATTAGTGTTTAAACACTCAGACACTTATTCGGACCCGCTGACATGATGGCAGATATGTAATTATGCTGTCTATTTGCCATTTCTCATGCATTAGGGTTTAAACACTCAGACAATTATTCGGACCCTCTTGCATGATGGCAGATATGTAATTATGGTGTTTACTTGCCATTTCTCATGCATTAGGATTTAAACACTCGGACACTTATTCAGACCCTCTTGCATGACGGCACATATGTAATTATGGTGTTTATTTGCCATTTCTAATGCATTAGGGTTGAAACACTCGGACACTTATTCGGACCCTCTTGCCGGGTGGCAGATATGTAATTATGGTGTTTATTTTCCATTTCTCATGCATTAGGGTTTAAACACTCAGACCCGTATTCGGATCTCTTGCATGATGGCATATATGTAATTATGGTGTTGATTTGCCATTTCTCATGCATTAGGGTTTAAACTCTTGGGCACTTATTGGACCCTCTTGCATGATGGTAGATATGTAATTATGGTGTTTATTTGCCATTTCTCATGCATTAGGGTTTAAACACTCAGATACTTATTCGGACCCTCTTGCATGATGGTAGATATGTAATTATGGTATTTACTTGCCATTTCTCATGCATTTGGGTTTAAACACTCGGACACGTATTCAGACCCTCCTGCATGAGGGCAGATATGTAATTATGGTCTTTAGTTGCTATTTCTCATGCATTAGGGTTTAAACACTCGGACCCTTTTTTCGGACCCTCTTGCATGACGGCACATATGTAATTATGGTGTTCATTTGCCATTTCTCATGCATTAGGGTTTAAATACTCGGACACCTATTCGGACCCCCTTGCATGATAGCAGATTTGTAATTATGGGGTTTACTTGCCATTTCTTTTGCATTAGGGTTTAAACACTCGGACACTTGTTCCGAACCTCTTGCATGATGGCGGATATGTAATTATGGTGCTTACTTGCCATTTCTTTTGTATTAGGGTTTAAACACTCGGACAATTCTTCAGACCATCTTGCATGATGGCAGATATATAATTATGGTGTTTACTTTCCATTTCTTTTGTATTAGGGTTTAAACACTCGGACAACTATTCAGACCATCTTGCATGATGGCAGATATGTATTTACGGCGTTTAATTGCCATTTCTCATGCATTAGGGTTTAAGCTCTCGGACACTTCTTCAGACCCTCTTGCATTATGGCAGAGATGTAATTATGGTGTTTATTTGTCATTTCTCATGCATTAGCGTTTAAACACTCGGAAACTTATTCAGACCCTCCTGTATGATGGCAGATATATAATTACGGTGTTTACTTGCCATTTCTTATGCATTAGTGTTTAAACACTCAGACACTTATTCGGACCCGCTGACATGATGGCAGATATGTAATTATGCTGTCTATTTGCCATTTCTCATGCATTAGGGTTTAAACACTCGGATACTTATTCGGACCCTCTTGCATGATGGTAGATATGTAATTATGGTATTTACTTGCCATTTCTCATGCATTTGGGTTTAAACACTCGGACACGTATTCAGACCCTCCTGCATGAGGGCAGATATGTAATTATGGTGTTTAGTTGCTATTTCTCATGCATTAGGGTTTAAACACTCGGACCCTTTTTTCGGACCCTCTTGCATGACGGCACGTATGTAATTATGGTGTTCATTTGCCATTTCTCATGCATTAGGGTTTAAATACTCGGACACCTATTCGGACCCCCTTGCATGATAGCAGATTTGTAATTATGGGGTTTACTTGCCATTTCTTTTGTATTAGGGTTTAAACACTCGGACACTTGTTCCAAACCTCTTGCATGATGGCGGGATATGTAATTATGGTGCTTACTTGCCATTTCTTTTGTATTAGGATTTAAACACTCGGACAATTCTTCAGACCATCTTGCATGATGGCAGATATATAATTATGGTGTTTACTTGCCATTTCTTTTGTATTAGGGTTTAAACACTCGGACAACTATTCAGACCATCTTGCATGATGGCAGATATGTAATTACGGCGTTTAATTGCCATTTCTCATGCATTAGGGTTTAAGCACTCGGACACTTCTGCAGACCCTCTTCCATTATGGCAGAGATGTAATTATGGTGTTTATTTGCCATTTCTCATGCATTTGTGCTTAAACACTCGGACACTTATTCAGACCCTCCGGCATGATGGTAGATATGTAATTACGGTGTTTACTTGTCATTTCTTATGCATTAGTGTTTAAACTCCCTGACACTTATTCGGACCCTCTTGGGTGGTGGCAGATATGTAATTGTGCTGTTTATTTGCCATCTCTCATGCATTAGGGTTTAAACACTCAGACACTTATTCGAACCCACTTGCATGATGGCAAATATGTAATTATGGTGTTTACTTGCTATTTCTCATGCATTAGGTTTTGAACACTCGGACACTTATTGAGACCCTCTTGCATGATGGTAGATACGTAATTATGGTGTTTACTTGCCATTTCTTTTGCATTAGGGTTTAAACACTCGGACAATTATTCGAACCATCTTGCATGATGGCAGATATGTAATTATGGTGTTTACTTGCCATTTTTCATGAATTAGGGTTTAAACACTCGGACACTTATTCGGACCCTCTTGCATGATGGCAGATATGCACTTATGGTGTTTATTTGCCGTTTCTCATGCATTTGGGTTTAAATACTCGGACACTTATTCGGACCCCTTGCATGATGGCAAATATGTAATTATGTTGTTTACTTGCCATTTCCCATGCATTAGGGTTTAAACACTCAGACAGTTATTCGGACCCTCTTGCGTGATGGCAGATATGTTATAACAGTGTTTACTTGCCATTTCTCATGCATTAGGGTTTCAACACTCGGACAATTATTCGGACTCTCTTGCATGATGGTAGATATGTAATTATGGTGTTTATTTTCCATTTCTCATGCATTAGGGTTTAAGCACTCGGACACTTATTCGGACCCTCTTGCATGATGGCAGATATGCAATCATGGAGCTTACTTGCCATTTCTCATGCATTAGGGTTTAAACACTCGGACACTTATACGGACCCTCTTGCATGATGGTAGATATGTAATTATGGTGTTTATTTTCCATTTCTCATGCATTAGGGTTTAAGCACTCGGACACTTATTCGGACCCTCTTGCATGATGGCAGATATGTAATTATGGTGTTTATTTGCCATTTCTCATGCATTAGGGTTTAAATACTCGGACAATTATTCGGACCCCTTTGCATGATGGCAGATATGTAATTATGGTGTTTACTTGTCATTTCTCTTGCATTGGGGTTTAAACACTCGGACACTTATTCCGACCCTCTTGCATGATGGCAGATACGTAATTATGGTGTTTATTTTCCATTTCTCATGCATTAGGGATTAAGCACTCAGACACTTATTTGGACCCCCTTGCATGATGGCAGATATGTAATTATGGTGTTTATTTTCCATTTCTCATGCATTAGGGCTTAAACCCTCGGACACTTATTCGGACCCTCTTGAATGATGGCAGATATGTAATTATGGATTTTACTTGCCATTTTTCATGCATTAGGGTTTAAACACTGAGACACTTATTCGGACCCTCTTCCATGATGGCCGATATGTACTTATGGTGTTTATTTGTCGTTTCTCATGCATTTGGGTTTAAATACTCGGACACTTATTCCGATCCCCTTGCATGGTGGCAGATATGTAATTATGGTGTTTACTTGTCATTTCTCTTGCAT
Organism: Camellia sinensis; assembly: GCF_004153795.1. Classification (NCBI taxonomy): domain Eukaryota; kingdom Viridiplantae; phylum Streptophyta; class Magnoliopsida; order Ericales; family Theaceae; genus Camellia; species Camellia sinensis. The sequence goes on from NW_021024705.1 coordinate 104,275, forward strand.
TGGGGTTTAAACACTCGGACACTTATTCCGACCCTCTTGCATGATGGCAGATACGTAATTATGGTGTTTATTTTCCATTTCTCATGCATTAGGGACTATGCACTCAGACACATATTCGGACCCTCTTGCATGATGGCAGATATGTAATTATGGTGTTTATTTGCCATTTCTCACGCATTAGGGCTTAAACCATCGGACACTTATTCGGACCCTCTTGAATGATGAGAGATATGTAATTGTGGATTTTACTTGCCATTTTTCATGCATTAGGGTTTAAACAGTCGGACACTTATTCGGACCCTCTTGCATGATGGCAGATATGTACTTATGGTGTTTACTTGCCGTTTCTCATGCATTTGGGTTTAAATACTCGGACACTTATTCGGATCCCCTTGCATGATGGCAGAGATGTAATTATGGTGTTTACTTGTCATTTCTCATGCATTAGGGTTTAATAACTCGGACATTTATTCCGACCCTCTTGCATGATGGCAGACATGTAATTATGGTGTTTACTTGCCATTTCTTTTGCATTAGGGTTTAAACACTCGGACAATTATCCGGACCATCTTGCATGATGGCAGATATGTAATTATGGTGTTTAGTTGCCATTTCTCATGCATTAGAGTTTAAGCTCTCGGACACTTATTCGGACCCTCTTGCATGATGGCAGATATGCAATCATGGTGCTTACTTGCCATTTCTCGTGTATTAGGGTTTAAACACTCGGACACTTATTCGGACCCTCTTGCATGATGGCAGATATGTAATTATGGTGTTTCCTTGCCATTTCTTTTGCATTAGGGTTTAAGCACTCGGACAATTATTCGGACCCTGTTGCATGATTGCAGATATGTAATTATGGTGTTTACTTGCCATTTCTAATGTATTAGGGTTTAAACACTCGGACACTTATTCGGACCCTCTTGCATGATGGCAGATATGTAATTATGGTGTTTATTTTCCATTTCTCATGCATTTGGGTTTAAATACTCGGACACTTATTCGGACCCCTTTGCATGATGGCAGATATGTAATTATGGTGTTTACTTGTCATTTCTCATGCATTAGGGTTTAAACACTCGGGCACTTATTCCGATCCTCTTGCATGATGGCAGATATGTAATTATGGTGTTTCCTTGCTATTTCTTTTGCATTAGGGTTTAAACACTCGGACAATTATTCGGACCCTCTTGCATGATGGTAGATATGTAATTATGGTGTTTATTTGCCATTTCTCATGCATTACGGTTTAAACACTCGGATACTGATTCGGACCCTCTTGCATGATGGTAGATATGTAATTGTGGTGTTTACTTGCCATTTCTCATGCATTTGGGTTTAAACACTCGGACACTTATTCAGACCCTCCTGCATGAGGGCAGATATGTAATTATGGTGTTTACTT
>NW_021024705.1:105732-116621 GCF_004153795.1 Camellia sinensis
TAAACACCATAATTACTATATCTGCCATCATGCAAAGGAGGGTCCAAATAAGTGTCCGAGTGCTCAAACCCTAAGCATGAGAAATGGAAAAAAACACCATAATTACATATCTGCCATCATGCAAGGAGGGTCCGAATAAGTGTCCGAGTGTTTTTAAACCCTAATACACGAGAAATGGCAAGTATGCACCATTGATTGCATATCTGCCATCATGCAAGAGGGTCCGAATAAGTGTCCGAGTGCTTAAACCCTAATGCATGGGAAAATGGCAAGTAAACACCATAATACATATCTGCCATCATGCAAGATGGTTCGGATAATTGTCCGAGTGTTTAAACCCTAATGCTAAGAAAATGGCAAGTAAACACCTAATTACATGTTCTGCCATCATGCAAGAGGGTCGGGAATAAATGTTCGAGTTTTTAAACCCTAATTGCATGAGAATTACAAAGTAAACACCATAATTACATATCTGCCATCATGCAAGGGGATCTGAATAAGTGTGCCGAGTATTTAAACCCAAATGCAATGAGAAACGCAAATAAAACACCGTAAGTACATATCTGCCATCATGCAAGAGTGTCCGAATAAAGTGTGCCGACTGTTTTCTAACCCTAATGCATTGAAAAATGGCAAGTAAAAATCCACACAATTACATATACTCTGCCATCATTCCGAAGAGGTCCGCCGAATAATTTTCCGAGGGTTTTAAGCCCTAATGCATGAGAAATGGCAAATAAACACCATAATTACATATCTTTCCAATCATGCCAAGAGGGTACCGGCTAAGTGTCTGAGTGGCCTTAATCCCTAATGCATGAGAATGAGAAATAAACACCCATTATATTACGTATCTCGCCAGTCATGCAAGAGGGCGGAATAAGTGTCCGAGTGTTTAAACCCCAATGCAGGAGAACATGACAAGTAAACACATATTACATATCTGCCATCATGCAAGGTATCCGAATAGTGTCCGAGTATTTAAACCCAAATGCATGTGAAACGTCAAATAAAGCACCAGAAGTACATATCTGCCCTCATCGCAGGAGGGTCTGAATAATTGTCGAGTGTTTAAACCAAAATGCATGAGAAATGGCAAAGTAAACACCATAATTACATATCTACCCATATGCAAGAGGGTCCCGAATTAATTGTTCGAGTGTTTAAAACCCTAATGCATAAGAAATGGCAAGGAAACACCATAATACATATCTGCCATCATGCAAGAGGATCGGAATAAGTGCCTGAGTGTTTATAACCCTATTGCATGAAAAATGACAATGTAAACACCATAATTACATATCTGCGATCATGCAAGGGGGTGCCGAATAAGTGTCCGAGTATTTAAACCTAATGCATGAAAATGGCAAATAAACACCATAATTACAAATCTGCCATCATGCAAGAGGGTCCGAATAAGTGTCCGAGTGCTTAAACCCTAATGCATGAGAAATGGAAAAAAAACCACCATAATTACATATCTACCATTCATGCAAGAGGACCGAATAAGTGTCCGAGTGTTTAAACCCTAATGCATGAGAAATGGCAAGTAAGCTCCGTGTTGCACATCTGCCATCATTGCAAGAGGGTCCGAATAAGTTGTCCGAGTGCTTTAAACCCTAATGCAGAGAAATGGAAAAATAAACACCATAATTACATATCTACCATCATGCAAGAGGGTCTGAATAATTGTCCGAGTGTTGATACCCTAATGCATGACAAATGGCAAGTAAACACTATTATAACATATCTGCCATCACGCAAGAAGGTCGAATAAGTGTCTGAGTGTTTAAACCCTAAGCGTGGCGAAATGGCAAGTAAACACCATAATTACATATCTGCCTCATGCAAGGGGGTCCGTATAAGGTGTACCGAGCATTTAAACCCAAATGCATGAGAAACGGCAAATAAACCACATAAGTACATATCTGCCATCATTGCAAGAGGGTCCGAATAAGTTGCCCGAGTGTTTTAAACCCTAATGCATGAAAAATGGCAAAGTAAACACCATAATTACATATCTGCTATCATGCAAGAGGGTCGGGAATAAGTGTCCGAGTTTTTAAACCCTAATTTATGAAATGGCAAAGTAAACACCATAATTACATATCTGCCCTCATGCAGGAGGGTCTGAATAAGTGTCCGAGTCGGTTTAAACCCCAAATGCATGAGAATGGCAAGTAAACACCACAATACATATCTACCATCATGCAAGAGGGTCCGAATTCAGTATCCGAGTGTTTAAAACCGTAATGCATGAGAAATGGCAAATAAACACCATAATTACATATCTACCATCATGCAAGAGGGTCCGAATAATTGTCCGAGTGTTACTGCCATTCTCATGCATTGGGTTTAAACACTCGGACACTTATTCAGACCCTCCTGCATGAGGGCAGATATTGAATAATGGTGTTTACTTGCCATTTTTCATAAATTAGGGTTTAAAAAACTCGACACTTATTCCGACCCTCTGCATGATAGCAAGATTATTAATTATGGTGGGTTTTTACTTGCCATTTCTCATGCATTTGGGTTTTAACACTCGGACTCTTATTCAGACCCTCCTGCATGAGGGCAGATATGTACTTCTGGTGCTTATTTGCCATTTCTCATGCATTTGGGTTTAAATACTCGGACACTTATTCGGACCCCTTGCATGATGGCAAATATGTAATTATGTTGTTTACTTGCCATTTCCCATGCATTAGGGTTTAAACACTCAGACACTTATTCGGACCTTCTTGCGTGATGGCAGATATGTTATAATAGTGTTTACTTGCCATTTGTCATGCATTAGGGTTTCAACACTCGGACAATTATTCAGACCCTCTTGCATGATGGTAGATATGTAATTATGGTGTTTATTTTCCATTTCTCATGCATTAGGGTTTAAGCACTCGGACACTTATTCGGACCCTCTTGCATGATGGCAGATGTGCAATCACGGAGCTTACTTGCCATTTCTCATGCATTAGGGTTTAAACACTCGGACACTTATTCGGTCCCTCTTGCATGATGGTAGATATGTAATTATGGTGTTTATTTTCCATTTCTCATGCATTAGGGTTTAAATACTCGGACACTTATTCGGACCCCCTTGCATGATCGCAGATATGTAATTATGGTGTTTACTTGTCATTTTTCATGCAATAGGGTTTAAACACTCAGGCACTTATTCCGATCCTCTTGCATGATGGCAGATATGTAATTATGGTGTTTCCTTGCCATTTCTTATGCATTAGGGTTTAAACACTCGAACAATTATTCGGACCCTCTTGCATGATGGTAGATATGTAATTATGGTGTTTACTTGCCATTTCTCATGCATTTGGGTTTAAACACTCGGACAATTATTCAGACCCTCCTGCATGAGGGCAGATATGTACTTCTGGTGCTTATTTGACGTTTCACATGCATTTGGGTTTAAATACTCGGACACTTATTCGGATACCCTTGCATGATGGCAGATATGTAATTATGGTGTTTACTTGTCATTTCTCTTGCATTGGGGTTTAAACACTCGGACACTTATTCCGACCCTCTTGCATGATGGCAGATACGTAATTATGGTGTTTATTTTCCATTTCTCATGCATTAGGGATTAAGCACTCAGACACTTATTCGGACCCTCTTGCATGATGGCAGATATGTAATTATGGTGTTTATTTGCCATTTCTCATGCATTAGGGCTTAAACCCTCGGAAACTTATTCGGACCCTCTTGAATGATGGCAGATATGTAATTGTGGATTTTACTTGCCATTTTTCATGCATTAGGGTTTAAACAGTCGGACACTTATTCGGACACTCTTGCATGATGGCAGATATGTACTTACGGTGTTTATTTGCCGTTTCTCATGCATTTGGGTTTAAATACTCGGACACTTATTCAGATCCCCTTGCATGATGGCAGATATGTAATTATGGTGTTTACTTGTAATTTCTCATGCATTAGGGTTTAAAAACTCGAACATTTATTCCGACCCTCTTGCATGATGGCAGACATGTAATTATGGTGTTTACTTGCCATTTCTTTAGCATTAGGGTTTAAACACTCGGACAATTATCCGAACCATCTTGCATGATGGCAGATATGTAATTATGGTGTTTACTTGCCATTTCCCATGCATTAGGGTTTAAGCACTCGGACACTTATTCGGACCCTCTTGCATGATGGCAGATATGCAATCATGGTGCATACTTGCCATTTCTCGTGTATTAGGGTTTAAACACTCGGACACTTATTCGGACCCTCTTGCATGATGGCAGATATGTAATTATGGTGTTTATTTGCCATTTCTCATGCATTAGGATTTAAACACTCGGACACTTATTCGGACCCTCTTGCATGATGGCAGATATGCAATAATAGTGTTTACTTGCCATTTCTCATGCATTAGGGTTTGAACACTCGGACACTTATTCAAACCTTCTTGCATGATGACAGATATGTAATTATGGAGTTTACTTGCCATTTCTTTTGCATTATGGTTTAAACACTCCGACAACTATTCGGACCATCTTGCATGATGGCAGATATGCGATCATGGTGCTTACTTGCCATTTCTCATGCATTAGGGTTTAAACACTCGGACACTTATTCAGACCCTCTTGCATGACGGCACATATGTAATTATGGTGTTTATTTTCCATTTCTCATGCATTAGGGTTTAAATACCCTGACACTTATTCGGACCCCTGGCATGATGGCGGATATGTAATTATGGTGTTTACTTGCCATTTCTTTTGCATTAGGGTTTAAACACTCGGACAATTATTCAGACCCTCTTGCATGATGGCAGATATGCAATTATGGTGTTTTTTTGCCATTTCTCCTGCATTAGGGCTTAAGCACTCGGACAGTTATTCGGACCCTCTTGCATGATGGCTGATATGTAATTATGGTGTTTACTTGCCATTTCTCATGCATTAGGGTTTAAGCACTCGGACACTTATTCGGACCCTTTTGCATGATGGCAGATATGTAATTATGGTGTTTATTTGCCATTTCTCATGCATTAGGGTTTAAATACTCGGACACTTATTCGGACCCCCTTGCATGATGGATGAAATGTAATTACGGTGTTTGCTTGTCATTTCTTATGCATTTGTGTTTAAACACTCAGACACTTATTCGGACCCTCTTGCATGATGGCAGATATGTAATTATGCTGTTTATTTGCCATTTTTCATGCATTAGGGTTTAAACACTCAGACAGTTATTCGGACCATCTTGCATGATGGCAGATATGTAATTATGGTGTTTACTTGCCATTTCTCATGCATTAGGGTTTGAATACTCGGACACTTATTCATACCCACTTGCATGATGCTAGATATGTAATTAGGGTGTTTACTTGCCATTTCTTTTGCATTAGGGTTTAAACACTCGGACAATTATTCGGACCATCTTGCATGGTGGCAGATATGTAATTATGGTGTTTACTTGCCATTTCTCATGCATTAGGGTTTAAACACTCAGACACTTATTCGGACCCTCTTGCATGATGGCAGATATGTAATTATGGTGTTTATTTTCCATTTCTCATGCATCAGGGTTTAAACACTCAGACACTTATTTGGACCCTCTTGCATGATGGCAGATATGTAATTATGGTATTTCTTTGCCATTTCTCATGCATTAGGGTTTAAACCCTCGGACAGTTATTGGGACCCTCTTGCATGATGGTAGATATCTAATTATGGTGTTTACTTGCCATTTTTCATGCATTAGGGTTTAAACACTCGGACACTTATTCGGACCCTCTTGTATGATGGCAGATATGTAATTATGGTGTTTATTTGCCATTTCTCATGCATTAGGGTTTAAATATTCGTACACTTATTCGGACCCCTTGCATGATGGCAGATATGTAGTTATGGTGTTGTTGACACCCAATTTTTGACCGTCCTCAAGACTTGGACTTCGCCCTTTGAACACTCGGTGATCATCCTTGTTCGTGTTCATCTTGAGTTCCCGGAGGTCTCGGCTACGCGCCCTGCCTCAGGATGTCTCGACTTGACTGTTTTGTGTCTGGTTTTGCACCAAACACTTGTTGTTTTGCTTCTGAGGGTAGGAAGTAGCTTGTAGGCCATCCCCACACCTCACCGGCCATGGCTTGATGCCACCGGCCTTGTTTCCTTGTCACCGGCCATTGGTGATGACCGGTCGGCACTATTGATAGCCGGTCGGCATTGTGTTTGGTCGGCCGGCCACTGTTTTTGATCAATCGGCCATTTTTCTTGGCCGAGACCTTTTCTTGAGGGAGCTTGACCCTTTTGAACCTTTTTTTAGCTTCTCGAGGAAGCTTGAACCTTTTTAGCTTCTCCAAGAAGCTTGACCCTTTTTTTAGCTTCTCTAAGAAGCTTGATCCTTTTTTTAGCTTCTCCAAGAAGCTTGAACCTTTTGACCCTTTTTTTTTAACTTCTCCAAGAAGCTTGTCCCTTTTTAGCTTTTCCAAGAAGCTTGATCCTTTTATAGCTTCTCCAAGAAGCTTGAACCTTTCGACCCTTTTTTAGCTTCTCCAAGAAGCTTGACCCTTTTTAGCTTCTTGAGGAAGCTTGACCCTTTTGAACCTTTTTAGCTTCTTGAGGAAGCTTGAACCTTTTTAGCTTCTCCAAGATGCTTGACCCTTTTTTTAGCTTCTCCAAGAAGCTTGATCCTTTTTTTAGCTTCTCCAAGAAGCTTGCACCTTTTGCACCCTTGTTCTAGCTTCTCCAAGAAGCTTGAACTCTTTGCTCCAAGCTTCTAAGAGAAGCTTGAACCTTTGTCTAGCTTCTCCAAGAAGCTTGGCCCTTTTGTCCAGCTTCTCTAAGAAGCTTGGCCTTCTTGGCCCTTTTGCTCCAAGCTTCTAAGGGAAGCTTGACCCCCTTGACCCTTTTTTTTGTTAGCTTCTCTAAGAAGCTTGGCACCTTGTCTTGCTCTATAAATACAGAGCCTATCCTTCCATTCAAGGGGTTCCAAGAATTGGTCTAAGGCTCCATATGTATATCTCTCTCCATATCTCCTCCATTTTAGCTCCAAATTGCTTGGTTCTTGGCTCCTTTGCACACCAACCTCTAGCCTAACAGCTCCATCATCAACCTAAGGAGCTTGGAAGCCATTTTCAGAGGCTAAGGGACTATTTTTTTGTCCAAGAAGCTGCTGGTTTCATTGGTCTACAAGGGTGAGCCTTTAACCCTCTTTTATCCCCCGTTTTTGCACAAGTTTTTAGCCTGTCTTGCTTGCTGTTTTGAGCTTTGTGTATAACATAAAAAAGTTCTTTTTTTTTTTGTTTAAGATACTTCATTAAGGACACTTTTGTGTTTGGGGTCGTTTACCCCCTCTTAGGCCTTGTTTGGCCCCATTTTGTGCTATTTTTGGTGAACTTCGGGACCACCTTGTTTGGGCCTCCTCACCACTGAAATCTTGAGGGATTTCAGTGGTGAGGATAGTGGTTTAAGGTCCTAAGAAGGAGAGGGGTGACCCTCTCCCTTGTTGCCTTGTTTGCTGCCCTTTTTTGCCTTCCAAAGGGGCTCCTATTTGCATGCTTCCAAGCCTTGTTTCAAGCATTTTTCAGTGGGTTTTAGGACCCCCATAAGCCATTTCCAGAGTTGGTTTGGTCTTGCTAAATGTCTATCTTGCATGTGCTTAATAACTCCTTGGATGGCCCTCTAAAGTAACTCATCATTTTTGCATACCATGATTGCATATCAGTGGTTATTTAGGCCTATTTTCACATGTTTTATTCACTGATTTTTGATGGTTTGGTGAGATTCCATGTGCATCATATACTTGCCATACAACCCATGTTTGCTAGTCAAAGTTGCATGCTATTTTAGTCCATCTTGCTAATATCTTTTTGCCATGCTTTGAACTGGAAATATGCATGTTTTGGGACTGTCTTGCATCTGTCTTCATGCTTCATGATCAAATAATGCATGCTTTGTATAGCTGTAAGTCATTCCGTATGCCTAGTTTCGAGTTGCGGGTCTCATCTCATGCATCGGGTCATTTTTCCATGTTTCGGGGCTGTTTGTCTTTGACCTTAATTTGGCATGATTTGGGACTGTTTTGATTCACTTTGATCATTTTCTTCGTGTGTCATATGATCATAGTTTAAGTCCTTGGGCTTGGATACATGCTTTGCTTGCATTGGTAGGTTGATTTGGCATCATCTTCTACATGTTTTTCAAAGCTTATCATGTATGCTATGTGCCAATGTTTGCCCCTTTTAAGTGTGCTTGAAAGTTGCTTCTGTATGCTTAGATATTCAACCATGTTTGCATGCATGTTTGTATGCTTAGGTACTTGGCTCATGACATTTTGTTGCATGTTTAATTAGTGTTGCATTTGGCATGCATTTCTTGCTAAGTTTCCTAACATGTTACATGCCTTGCATGTGTGCATGGTTAAGATTACACTTTGCATGTTTGCTAACTTGTATACTTGTCCTCATGTTCATGTTGCATACTTAGCCTCCATGCCTAGGTTGCATTGCATAGAGCATGCATGCTTTGCCTCTTGAATTGAGTATGATAGAGGTTGGGCTTTATGTGTTTAATTGGTTTGCATGTCAGTTGAAATCGAAATGCACAACTTGGTTTCTTGGGCCATCACGCATTGAAATGCGCGATTGGTGGTCCGAGGGTCAAGCACCATCCTCCTTTGAGTCATAAACATGATAAGGAGTGTGGTTGGTGCAAACATTGCTTGAAATGCATTGCCATGCCATGTTTTGCCCTCTGCTGCTGTCAAAACAGATTCTACAGGAAGATTTGGCAGACCGGCCATATGCAGTGCCGACCGGCCATCCATCCGTGGCCGATATCTCAATCAGAGGCCGGTGGTCATTCTCCATGGCCGGTGGCAAATCCCCTTAGCCGGTGATGTTCCGAAGCATTCAGAGAAGGAACCCTGGGACTTGTGCAGTCATCAAAGGAGGATAAAAGTCAAAGTGGAGGCAACTAGTGCATGGCTGTGACTTTCCGAGCGGAACTGCGCATGCATTGCATTGGACCCTCTTCCCGAGGCTGATTTTACTGCTTAATTAGCTTAGTTAATTTGCATAGCTAGTGAATTGTCTGTAATAATTAATTGGCTTGATAGTTAGTTAATTGTATTATTCTTTTGGTTCCTCCGAGCGAGGGCTAATTTGTAATAAGTGTGGGTGCGTGTGTGCATGTCTTCCAACCCCCACTTCTTTCTCCCTTTTACTTACCCGCTTTGATGGTTAGTATTAGGACACATTTAATTTAGCATACCTTATGCAATGCATGCGTGCATTCATACATTTGTCTTGCATGCACCGGGCTCGGCGCATCATTCTAACTGCATTTGTATTTCAATTCCAAGTTGAATACGTGTTAGTTGTATCATCATCATATGCCATCTTACAATAGCCGAGCCTGTCTAGATTGCATCTTTGCATGTGTTGCACTAGCCATTTTTAACATGAACTAGGATCATACATGTGATTAATAACTAGTTTTTGTTTTGGCACGGAGTACGATGGAAGTATTTATGCTTTAGCATCCTTGCATGCATGTGAGTGTTGCCATGATAGCATGATTACCATGAGGCTAGCTGCTTATGTGATATAACTGCTTGAATGCCTGTGGGTGAAGGTTGGATTGTCTGAGTTGGAATGATTCATTGAAATCCGTGCTTTAGCCTACTTGCGAGTAGCAAATTCCAAAACATTTTCCAAAACAATCAGATATGCAATGCTTATTCCCAAATTAGGCAATCTAGTCTATACTTGTTTGCTGTGCGCATAACATAGTAATTCTAGGCTAATGACCGGAATAAGAACACGTGACGTTTTCAAAAACGGATATCATGGTTAGTAGAGGCCGATCTTCAGATCGGGTGAGAGGGGGTGCTCATAGCTGACCTTCCCCAATCGTACCCAAGTTCCCGAGCCGAGGCAACTTTGGTGATGACGGACACATGGCCTTTGGCACCGATTCAGGGTTTCCTAAATTCCCCCAAAAAATAAAATATTTAGGTGCGACTCTGTATCTGGCAAAGCAGTCCATGTTTGGCACTTCTTTTCAAAAATCTGTTTCTCAAAATGTCTTGCCAGATTTGGACTCTTTGGTTCAGATTTAGAACCGTGACACAAATCGAGTCCGAACTGTAGCGGGGTCCCTCACAGACGTGTTACAGTTTCTGGCGACTCTCGGTGGGGATTTAGAGGGCTTGACTCGAACTCGTGATATCCTATTTTGATTTCACTTATGTGTTTCTTTGCGTTGCATGTGCATTGGTGCGCCTAGGACACCATGTTTGCCATCTGCCATTCCTGAACGGTTTGCCGGAGGCTTGTCTTGTCAAGGCATGACCATAAGGCTGACCGGTTATGGGCTCTGACAGTATGGGAACACAACCCTGGTTTTTACCGGGGCACCCTTTTGACCATTCGACCTAGTGCATATTCGGAATCCATAGTGACCATTCCAAGCTAGGACAAGTTGCTTACCCGATGTTAGGTTGTTCGAAAACCGCTGCGTGCATAGTGAAACCCTAGCTCCTGACAAAATAGGACAGGGAAACGCTACCCCAACATAGGGGTGTTTTGGCTCTCATTTGCTTGCTATGTGCTTTTTGGAGTTGGCCTCTACAGGAATGCATATATCAGTTTGCAAGTCTGGGTATCAGGCCTGCGGGCATCAGTGTTTTGAGAATCAGTTATATCTGCGGGTATTAGATTCAGATTTGGGGTAGCGATTTTTGGGAGCAGTGATCAGTAGTAGAATATTGTTATTCAGTTATGCCCATACCCGTTCTGATGAAATTGGGCTGAGATGCTACATGTTTTCTCTTTTGGTAGGTAGTCCTGGAACCATAGCTTCAGAAGGCTCCAATATCCCCCGAGGTTCATTGGACTTGTACTGATAGACTTT
>NW_021024705.1:137395-160079 GCF_004153795.1 Camellia sinensis
GTGTTTACTTGCGCATTTTCTCTGCATTGGTAAGCACTCGGCCATTATTCGGACCCATCTTGCATGATGGCGGTAATTGTAGTTGGTGTTATTTGCCATTATGCATTATGGATTTACATCGGACACTTCATTTCTACCCTCCTGCATGATGGCAGATATCGTATTAGGTGTTACTTTGCCATTTCTTATGCATTACGGTCTTAACACTCAGCATCTTATTTCGACCCTCTTTCATGATGAGTAGATATCTATATGTCCCTTTTCTCTTGCTTCTCATGATTAGGGTTTCAAACACTCAAACACACTCTATTCGACCCTCTTGCATGAGGCAGATACTGTATCTTATGTTGTTTATTTGCCATTTTCCTCGTGCATTAGGTTTGAACCATCGACACTTTTTCAGAACCCTCTTGCATGATGGCAGATAGTAATTATGGTGTTTATATGCCATTTCTCATGCTTAGGTTTAAACCCGAATACTATAGTCGGACCCTCTGCATGATGGTAGTATGTAATTATGGTGTTTACTTGCCCTTTCTCATGCATGTTGGTTTAACACTCGGACCACTATTCAGACCTCCTAGCTCGACGGCCACGACATGTATTCATGGGTTCTAGTTTGCCATTTTCATGATCACTAGGGTTTAAACACTCGACACTATTCGGACCCTCTTGCATGACGGCCAGTATTATTACTTGGTGTTTATTTGCCATTTCTCATATTGGGTTTAAATACTCTGACACTTACTTCGGACCCCCTGCATGATGGCAGAATGTGATTATGTGTTTTACTTGCCGTTTCCTTTTGCTCTAGTGTCTTTAACACTAGGAACCTTTCCGACCTCTTGATGATGACTAGGTATTATGGTGTTTACTTGCCATTTCTTTTGCGTAGGTTAACATCGGACATTATTAGACCCCTTGCAGATGGCAGTATGCTTATGTGTTCACTTGCCATTTCTCATGCATTTGGGTTTAGCACTCGCGCAGCTTATTCGGACCCTCTTGCTGCTGCAGATATGTATATTGGTGTTTATTTGCACTTCTCATGCATTAGCGTTTAACCCGGACAACTTTAATTCGAGCCCTACTTGCATTGATGGTAGATTATGAATAATTATGGGGTTTATTTCCGATTTCTCAGGCATTAGGTTTAAATACTCGGACACTTATTCGGACCCCCTTGCATGATGGCTGTATGTAATTTGGTGTTACTTGTCATTTCGTTTGCATTGGTTTTAACATTCGAACATTATTCGACTCTTGGCATGATGGCGATTATGTAAATATGTTTTATTTGCCATTTCCATGGTGGGTTTAACACTCGGACAACTTACTTCCGCCCTCTTGCGTTGTGGCAGATATGTAATTTGGTGTTTCCTGCTTTCTTTGCCTTGGAGTTAACCACTCGAACATTATTCGGACTCTTCTTGCATATGGCAGTATGTTTGATGCTGTTGTTGCCATTTTTTATGCATTGCGTTTAACACTCGGTTCTTATTCGGACCCCCTTGCTTGATGGAAGATATGTAGTTATGGTTGTTTACTGCCATTTCTCATGCATTTGGATTATTTGACACTCGGCAGTTATTTAGACCCTTCCATGCATGAGGGCAAATTAGTAGTTATGGTGTTTACTGCCATTGCCAGGCAGTAGGGTTTAAACACTCGGACACTTATATCGGACCCTATTGCATGACGGCACATCATGTATTATGTGGTTATATTGCCTTTGTCTTGCTATGGGTTTCATACTCAGACACTTTCGGGGCACCTTCTGATGTGGCGGTTATGTATTAGGTGTTTTACTTGCCATTTCTTTTGCCTTAGTGTTTAACACCTCGGACAATTATTCAGACCCTCTTGCCATGATGCAGATACGTAATTATGTTGGTGTTTCTTGCCATTCTCAAGATTAGGTTTAAGCTTCGGCACACTTATTCGAGGCACCTTTGCATGATGGAGATTACTCTTAATTATGGTGCTCTTTCTATTTCTACTTAATCTCTTATTAGGGGTTGCTACTACCGGACACTTATTCAGACCCTCTTGCTGATGGCGGATATATATTTGTGTGTTATATGCCATTTCTCTCCATTAGGGTTTAAACATCGGATACTTTTCGCAACCCTCTTGCATGATGGTAGATATGTAATTTATGGTGTTTGCCTTGCCCTTTCTCATGCATTTGGGTTTAACACCTGGACACTTATATAGACCCTCCTGCATGAGGGCAGACTTATTATGGTGTTTAGTTCCATTCTCATGCATTAGGCTTTAGACACTCGGACTATTCGCCCTCTGCATCGGACGGCACATATTGTAATTATGGCTGTTATTTGCCAATTTCTATGCATTAGGGTTTAAACTCGGACACTTATTCGGCAACCCCCTTGCATGATGGCGACATGTATCTATTGGTGTTTACTTGCGTTTTCTTTTGCAAATGTTTTAAACCACTGGACACTATTCTCCGCCTCTTGCATGATGACGATAGGTAATTCATGGGGTGTTTACTTTGCCATTTCTCTTTGCGTTAGGGTTTTTACACTCGACAATATTCAGACCCTCTTGCCTGATGGCAATTATCGTAATTTAGGTGTTTACTTTCATTTCTCAGATTAGGGTTTAAGGCACTCGGACACTTATTCGGACCCTGCCTTGCATGATGCAGATATGTAATATGGCTGTTATTTCCATTTCTCATGCATTAGCATTTAAAACACCGCACATTATTCGACCCTCTGTGCATGATGGCATATTATGTAATTTGGTGTTTATTTCCCATTTCTAGCATTAGGGTTCAATACTCGGACATTTAATTCGGACCCCCTTGCATGATGGCAGATATGTAATTATGGTGTTTCCTTGCCATTTCTTTTGCATTAGGGTTTAAACACTCGAACAATTATTCGGACTCTCTTGCATGATGGCAGATATGTAATTATGCTGTTTATTTGCCATTTCTCATGCATTAGGGTTTAAACACTCGGACACTTATTCCGACCCTCTTGCTTGATGGAAGATATGTAATTATGGTGTTTCCTTGCCATTTCTTTTGCATTAGGGTTTAAACACTCGAACAATTATTCGGACTCTCTTGCATGATGGCAGATATGTAATTATGCTGTTTGTTTGCCATTTCTCATGCATTAGGGTTTAAACACTCGGATACTTATTCGGTCCCTCTTGCTTGATGGTAGATATGTAGTTATGGTGTTTACTTGCCATTTCTCATGCATTTGGATTTAAACACTTGGACAGTTATTTAGACCCTCCTCCATGAGGGCAGATATGTAATTATGGTGTTTACTTGCCATTGCTCAGGCATTACGGTTTAAACACTCGGACACTTATTCGGACCCCCTTGCATGATGGCAGATATGTAATTATGGTGTTTCCTTGCCATTTCTTTTGCATTAGGGTTTAAACACTTGAACAATTATTCGGACTCTCTTGCATGATGGCAGATACGTAATTATGCTGTTTGTTTGCCATTTCTCATGCATTAGGGTTTAAACACTCGGATACGTATTCGGTCCCTCTTGCTTGATGGTAGATATGTAGTTATGGTGTTTACTTGCCATTTCTCATGCATTTGGATTTAAACACTTGGACAGTTATTTAGACCCTCCTGTATGAGGGCAGATATGTAATTATGGTGTTTACTTTCCATTGCTCAGGCATTAGGGTTTAAACACTCGGACACTTATTCGGACCCTTTTGCATGATGGCAGATATCTAATTGTGGTGTTTCTTTTCCATTTCCCTCACATTAGGGTTTAAACACTCGGACAATTATTCAGACCCTCTTGCATGATGGCAGATATGTAATTACGGTGTTTACTTGCCATTTCTTATGCATTAGTGCTTAAACACTCAGACACTTATTCGGACCCTGTTGGATGATGGCAGGTATTTAATTATGCTGTTTATTTGTCATTTCTCATGCATTAGGGTTTAAACACTCAGACACTTATTTGGACCCACGTGCATGATGGTAGATATGTAATTATGTTGTTTATTTGCCATTTCTCATGCATTGGGGTTTGAACACTTGGACACTTATTCAGACCCTCTTGCATGATGGCAGATATGTAATTATGGTGTTTACTTCTCACTTCTCATGCATTAGGGTTTAAATACTTGGACACTTAGTCGGACCCCCTTGCATGATGGCAGATATGTAATTATGGTGTTTACTTGTCATTTCTCATGCATTAGGATTTAAACACTCGGACACTTATTCCGACCCTCTAGCATGATGGCAGATATCTAATTATGGTGTTTACTTGCCATTTCATTTGTATTAGGTTTAAACCCTTAGACAATTATTAGGACCCTCTTGCATGATGGCAGATATGTAAATATGGTGTTTATTTTCCATTTCTCATGCATTGGGGTTTGAATACTCGGACACTTATTCAGACCCTCTTGCATGATGGCCGATATGTAATTAGGGTGTTTACTTGCCATTTCTTTTGCATTACGGTTTGCCATTTCTTATGCATCAGCGTTTAAACACTCATACACTTATTCGGACCCTCTTGCATGATGGCAGATATGTAATTATGGTGTTTACTTGCCATTTCTCATGCATTAGGGTTTGCACACTCGGACAATTATTCGGACCATCTTGCATGATGGCAGATATGTAATCATGGTGTTTACTTGCCATTTCTCATGCATGAGGGTTTAAACACTCGGACACTTATTCGGACCCTCTTGAATGATGGCAGATATGTAATTATGGTGTTTACTTGCCATTTCTCATGCATTTGGGTTTAAACACCCGGACACTTATTCAGACCCTCTTGCATGATGGCAGATATGTAATTATGGTGTTTACTTCTCACTTCTCATGCATTAGGGTTTAAATACTTGGACACTTAGTCGGACCCCCTTGCACGATGGCAGATATGTAATTATGGTGTTTACATGCCATTTTTCATGCATTAGGGTTTAAACACTCGGACACTTATTCGGACCATCTTGCACGATGGCAGATATGTAATTATGGTGTTTATTCTCCATTTCTCATGCCATAGGGTTTAAATACTCGGACACTTATTCAGACCCCCTTGCATGATGGCAGATATGTAATTATGGTGTTTACTTGTCATTTCTTTTGCATTAGGGTTTAAACACTCGGACAAATATTCGGACCCTCTTGCATGATTGCTATATGTAATTGTGGTGTTTACTTTCCATTTCTCATGCATTAGGGTTTAAGCACTCAAACACTTATTCGGACCCTCTTGCATGATGGTAGATCTATAATTATGGTGTTTATTTGCCATTTCTCATGCATTAGGGTTTAAACACCTGGACACTTATTTAGACCCTCCTGCATGATGGCAGATATGTAATTACGGTGTTTACCCGCCATTTCTTATACATTAGGGTTTAAACACTCAGACACTTATTCAGACCCTCATGCATGATGGCAGATATGTAATTATGTTGTTTATTTGCCATTTCTCATGCATTAGGGTTTAAACACTCAGACACTTATACGGACCCTCTTGCATGATGGCAGATATGTAATTATGGTGTTTACTTTCCTTTTCTCATGCATTAGGGTTTGAACACTCGGACACTTATTCGAACCGTCTTGCATGACAGCACATATGTAATTATTGTGTTTATTTGCCATTTCTCATGCATTAGGGTTTAAATACTCGGATACTTATTCGGACACCCTTGCATGATGGCATATATGTAATTTTGGTGTTTACTCGCCATTTCTCATGCATTAGGGTTTAGGCTCTCGGACACTTATTCGGACTCTCTTGCTGGATGGCAGATATGTAATTATGGTGTTTATTTGCCATTTCTCATGCGCTACTGTTTGAACACTCGGACACTTATTCAGACCCTCCTCCATGATGGCAGATATGTAATTACGGTGTTTACTTGCCATTTCTGATATATTAGGGTTTAAACACTCAGACACTTATTCGGACCCTCTTGCATGATGGCAGAAACGTAATTATGCTATTTATTTGCCATTTCTCATGCATTAGGATTTAAACACTCAGACACTTATTCGGACCCACTTGCACGATGGCATATATGTAATTATGGGGTTTACTTGCCATTTCTCATGCATTAGGGTTTGAACACTCGGACACTTATTAAGACCCTCTTGTATGATGGCAGATATGTAATTATGGTGTTTACTTGCCATTTCTTTTGCGTTAGGGTTTCAACACTCGGACAATTATTCGGACCATCTTGCATGATGGCAGATATGTAATTATGTTGTTTACTTGCCATTTCTCTTGCATTAGGGTTTAAACACTCGGACACTTATTTGGACCCTCTTGCATGATGGCAGATATGTAATTATGGTGCTTGTTTTCCATTTCTCATGCGTTAGGGTTTAAACACTCTGACATTTATTCGGACCCTCTTGCATGATGGCAGATACGAAATTATGGTGTTTATTTGCCATTTCTCATGCATTAGGGTTTAAACCCTCGGACACTTATTCGGACCCTATTGCATGATGGCAGATATGTAATTATGGTGTTTAATTGCCATTTCTGATTCATTAGGGTTTAAATACTCGGACACTTATTCAGACACCCTTGCGTGATGGAAGATATGTGATTATGGTGTTTACTTGTCATTTCTCATGCATTAGGGTTTAAACACTCGGACACTTATTCTGACCCTCTTGCATGATGGCAGATATGTAATTATGGTGTTTACTTGCCATTTCTTTTCCGATAGGGTTTAAACACTCGGACAATTATTCGGACCCTCTTGCATGATGGCAGATATGTAATTATGGTTTTTACTTGCCATTTCTCATGCATTAGGGTTTAAACACTCGGACACTTATTCGGACCCACCTGCATGATGGTAGATATGTAATTATGGTGTTTACTTGCCATTTCTCATGCATTTGGATTTAAACACTCGGATACATATTCAGAACCTGTTGCATGAGGGCAGATATGTAATTATGGTGTTTACTTGCCATTTCTCATGCGTTAGGGTTTAAATGGTCGGACACTTATTCGGACACTCTTGCATGACGGCACATTTGTAATTTTCGTGTTTAGTTGCCATTTCTAATGCATTAGGGTTTAAATGGTCGGGCACTTATTCGGACCCTCTTGCATGATGGTAGATATGAAATTGTGGTGTTTAGTTGCCAATTCTCTTGCATTAGGGTTTAAACACTCGGACACTCATTCGGACCATCTTGTATGATGGCAGATATGTAATTATGGTGTTTACTTGCCATTTCTCAAGCATTAGGGTTTAAACACTTGAACACTTATTGCGACCCTCTTACATGATGGCAGATATGTAATTATGGTGTTTACTTGCCATTTCTCATGCATTAGGGTTTAAGCACTCGGACTTATTCGGACCCACTTGCTTGATGGCAGATATGTAATGGTGGTGTTTATTTGCCATTTCTCATGCATTAGGGTTTAAACACTAGGACACTTATTCGGACCGTCTTGCATGATGGCAGATATGTAATTATGGTGTTTATTTGCCATTTCTCATGCATTAGGGTTTAAACACTCGGACACATATTCGGACCCTCTTGCATGATAGCAGGTTTGTAATTATGGTGTTTATTTTCCATTTCTCATGCATTGGGGTTTAAACACTCAGACACTTGTTCGGACCCTCTCGCATGATGGCATATATGTAATTGTGGTGTTTATTTGCCGTTTCTCATGCATTAGGGTTTAAACACTCGGACACTTATTCAGACCCTCTTGCATGATGGCAGATATTTAATAATGGTGTTTACTTGCCATTTCTCATGCATCAGGGCTTAAACACTCGGACACTTATTCTGGCCCTCTTGCTTGATGGCAGATATGTAATAATGGTGTTTACTTGCCATTTCAATTGCATTAGGGTTTAAATACTCGGACACTTATTCGGACCCTCTTGCATCATGCCAGACATGTAATTATGGTGTTTACTTGCCATTTCTCATACATTAGGGTTTAAGCACTCGGACACTTATTCGGACCCTCTTGCATGATGGCAGATATGTAATTATGGTGTTTATTTGCCATTTGTCATGCATTAGGGTTTAAATAATCAGACACTTATCCGGACACCCTTGCATCATGGCAGATATGTAATTATGGTGTTTACTTTTCATTTCTCATCCATTAGGGTTTAAACACTCGGAAACTTATTCCGACCCTCTTGCATGATGGCAGATATGTAATTATGGTGTTTACTTGCCATTTCTTTTGCATTAGGGTTAAAACACTCGGACAATTATTCGGACCCTCTTGCATGATGGCAGATATGTAATTATGTTTAGTTGCCATTTCTCAAGCATTAGGGTTTCAGCACTCGGACACTTATTCGGACCCTCATGTACACTCGGACACTTATTCTGGCCCTCTTGCTTGATGGCAGATATGTAATAATGGTGTTTACTTGCCATTTCAATTGCATTAGGGTTTAAATACTCGGACACTTATTCGGACCCTCTCTCATCATGCCAGACATGTAATTATGGTGTTTACTTGCCATTTCTGATACATTAGGGTTTAAGCACTCGGACACTTATTCGGACCCTCTTGCATGATGGCAGATATGTAATTATGGTGTTTATTTGCCATTTGTCCTGCATTAGGGTTTAAATAATCGGACACTTATCCGGACACCCTTGCATCATGGCAGATATGTAATTATGGTGTTTACTTTTCATTTCTCATGCATTAGGGTTTAAACACTCGGAAACTTATTCCGACCCTCTTGCATGATGGCAGATATGTAATTATGGTGTTTATTTGCCATTTCTTTTGCATTAGGGTTAAAACACTCGAACAATTATTCGGACCCTCTTGCATGATGGCAGATATGTAATTATGGTGTTTAGTTGCCATTTCTCAAGCATTAGGGTTTCAGCACTCGGACACTTATTCGGACCCTCATGTAAGATGGCAGATATGTAATTATGGTGTTTATTTTCCATTTCTCATGCATTGGGGTTTAAACAATCAGACACTTGTTCGGACCCTCTCGCATGATGGCATATATGTAATTGTGGTGTTTATTTTCCGTTTCTCATGCATTAGGGTTTAAACACTCGGACACCTATTCAGACCCTCTTGCATGATGGCAGATATTTAATAATGGTGTTTACTTGCCATTTCTCATGCATTAGGGCTGAAACACTCGGACACTTATTCTGGCCCTCTTGCTTGATGGCAGATATGTAATAATGGTGTTTACTTGCCATTTCAATTGCATTAGGGTTTAAATACTCGGACACTTATTCGGACCCTCTTGCATGATGGCAGATATGTAATTATGGTGTTTACTTTCTATTTCTCATGCATTAGGGTTTAAACGCTCGGACACTCATTCGGACCATCTTATATGATGGTAGATATGAAATTATGGTGTTTACTTGCCATTTCTTTTGCATTAGGGTTTGTCATTTCTCATGCATTAGGGTTTAAACACTCAGACACTTATTCGGACCCTCTTGCATGATGGAAGTTATGTAATTATGGTCTTTACTTGCCATTTCTCATGCATTAGGGTTTGAACACTCGGACAATTCTTCGGACCATCTTGCATGATGGCAGATATGTAATCGTGGTGTTTACTTGCCATTTCTCATGCATTAGGGTTTAAACACTCGGACACTTATTCGGACCCTCTTGCATGATGGTAGATATGTAATTATGGTGTTTACTTTCTATTTCTCATGCATTAGGGTTTAAACACTCGAACACTTATTGCGACCCTCTTGCATGATGGCAGATATATAATTATGGTGTTTACTTGCCATT
The DNA here is from genome assembly GCF_004153795.1 of Camellia sinensis. Classification (NCBI taxonomy): domain Eukaryota; kingdom Viridiplantae; phylum Streptophyta; class Magnoliopsida; order Ericales; family Theaceae; genus Camellia; species Camellia sinensis. The sequence continues at coordinate 147,196 of NW_021024705.1, forward strand.
TCTTTTGCATTAGGATTAAAACAGTCGGACAATTATTCAGACCCTCTTTCACGATGGCAGATATGTAATTATGTTGTTTAGTTGCCATTTCTCAAGCATTAGCGTTTAAGCACTCGGACACTTATTCGGACCCTCCTGCATGATGGCAGATATGTAATTACGGTGTTTACCTGCCATTTGTCATGCATTAGGGTTTAACCACTCGGACACTTATTCGGACCCTCTTGCATGATGGCAGATATGTAATTATGGTGTTTATTTTCCATTTCTCATGCATTAGTGTTTAAACTCTCGGACACTTATTCCGACCCTCTTGCGTGACGGCAGATATGTAATTATGGTGTTTACTTGCCATTTCTTTTGCATTAGGGTTTAAACAATCGGACAATTATTTGGACCCTCATGCATGATGGCAGATATGTAATTATGGTGTTTATTTGCCATTTCTCATGCATTAGTGTTAAAACACTCGGATACTTATTCGGACCCACTTGCATGATGGTAGATATGTAATTATGGTGTTTACTTGCCATTTCTCATGCGTTTGGATTTAAACACTCGGACACTTATTCAGACCCTGCTGCATGAGGGCAGATATGTAATTATGGTGTTTACTTGCCATTTCTCATGCATTAGGGTTTAAATGGTCTGACACTTTTTCGGACCCTCTTGCATGACGGCACATATGTAATTATGGTTTTTATTTGCCATTTCTCATGCATTGGGGTTTAAATGGTCGGGCACTTATTCGGACCCTCTTGCATGATGGTAGATATGTAATTACGGTGTTTAGTTACCATTTCTCTTGCATTAGGGTTTAAACTCTCGGACACTCATTTGGACCATCTTGTATGATGGTAGATATGTAATTATTGTGTTTACTTGCCAGTTCTCATGCATTAGGGTTTAAACACTAGAACACTTATTGCGACCCTCTTGCATGATGGCAGATATGTAATTATGGTGTTTACTTGCTATTTCTTTTGCATTAGTATTTAAACACTCGGACAATTAATCGGACCCGATTGCATGATGGCAGATATGTAATTATGGTGTTTACTTGCCATTTCTCATGCATTAGGGTTTAAGCAATCAGACACTTATTCGGACCCTCTTGCATGATGGCAGATATGTAATTATGGTGTTTACTTGCCATTTCTCACGCATTAGGGTTTGAACACTCGGACACTTATTCAGTCCCTCTTGCATGATGGAAGATATGTAATTATGGTGTTTACTTGCCAATTCTTTTGCATTAGGGTTTGCCATTTCACATGCATTAGGGTTTAAACACTCAGACACTTATTCGAACCCTCTTGCATGATGGCAGATATGTAATTATGGGGTTTACTTGCCATTTCTCATGCATTAGGGTTTCAACAGTCGGACAATTATTCGAACCATCTTGCATGATGGCAAATATGTAATCATGGTGTTTACTTGTCATTTGTCATGCATTAGAGTTTAAACACTCAGACACTTATTCGGACCCTCTTGCATGATGGCAGATATGTAATTATGGTGTTTACTTGCCATTTCTCATGCATTAGGTTTTAAACACTCGGACACTTATTCGGACCCTCTTGCATGATGGCAGATATGTAATTATGGTGTTTATTTTCCATTTCCGATGCATTAGGGTTTAAACACCCGGACACTTATTCGGACCTTCTTGCATGATGGCAGATATGTAATTATGGTATTTACTTGCCATTTCTCAAGCATTAGGGTCTAAACACTCGGACACTTATTCGGACCCTCTTGCATGTTGGCAGATACGTAATTATGGTGTTTATTTTCCATTTCCCACGCAGTAGGATTTAAATAATCGGAGAATTATGTGGACCCCCTTGCATGATGGCAGATATGTAATTATGGTGTTTACTTGTCATTTCTCATGCATTAGGGTTTAAACACTCGGACACTTATTCCGACCCTCTTGCATGGTAGCAGATATGTAATTATGGTGTTTATTTTCCATTTCTCATGCATTGGGGTTTAAACACTCTGACACTTGTTCGGACCCTCTCGCATGATGGCAGATAAGTAATTATGGTGTTTATTTTCCGTTTCTCATGCATTATGGTTTAAACACTCGGACACTTATTCGGTCCCACTTGCATGATGGCAGATATTTAATAATGGTGTTTACTTGCCATTTCTGATGCATTAGGGCTTAAACACTCGGACACTTGTTCTGACCCTATTGCTTGATGGCAGATATGTACTTATGGTGTTTACTTGCCATTTCAAATGCATTAGGGTTTAAATACTCAGACACTTATTCGGACCCTCTTGCATGATGGCAAACAAGTAATTATGGTGTTTACTTGCCATTTCTCATGCATTAGTGTTTAAGCACTTGGACACTTATTCGGACCCTCTTGCATGATGGCAGATATGTAATTATGGTGTTTATTTCCCATTTGTCATGCATTAGGGTTTAAATTCTTGGACACTTATTTGGACCCTATTGCATGATGGCAGATCTGTAATTATGGTGTTTATTTGCCATTTCTCATGCATTAGGGTTTAAACACTCGGATACTTATTCCGACCCTCTTGCATGATGGCAGATATGTAATTTTGTTGTTTACTTGCCATTTCTTTTGCATTAGGGTTTAAACACTCGGACAATTATTCGGACCCTCTTGCATGATGGCAGATATGTAATTATGGTGTTTAGTTGCCATTTCTCAAGCATTAGGGTCTAAGCACTCGGACACTTTTTCGGACCCTCTTGTAAGAGGGCAGATATGTAATTATGGTGTTTATTTGCCATTTTTCATGCATTAGGGTTTAAACACTTGGACACTTATTCAGACCCTCCTGCAAGATGGCAGATACGTAATTACGGTGTTTACCTGCCATTTCTTATCCATTAGGGTTTAAACACTCAGACACTTATTCGGACCCTCTTGCATGATGCCAGATATGTAATTGTGCTGTTTATTTGCCATTTCTCATGCATTAGGGTTTAAACACTCAGACACTTATTCGGACCCTCTTGCATGATGGAAAATATGTAATTATGGGGTTTACTTGCCATTTCTCATGCATTAGAGTTTAAACACTCGGACACTTATTCGGACCCTCATGCATGATGGCAGATATGTAATTATGGTGTTTACTTGCCATTTCTCATGCATTAGGGTTTAAACACTCGTTTAAATATTCAAACCCGCTTACGTGATGGCAGATATGTAATTATGGTGTTTACTTGACATTTCTCATGCATTAGGGTTTAAATACTTGGACCCTTATTCGGACCCTCTTGCATGATGGCAGATACGTAATTATGGTGTTTATTTGCCATTTCCCACGCAGTAGGATTTAAATAATCGGAGAATTATTTGGACCCCCTTGCATGATGGCAGAAATGTAATTATGGTGTTTACTTGTCATTTCTCATGCATTAGGGTTTAAACCCTCGGGCACTTATTCCTACCATCTTGCATGATGGCAGATATGTAATTACGGTGTATACTTGCCATTTCTTTTGCATTAGGGTTTAAACACTCGGACAATTATTCGGACCCTCTTGCTTGATGGCAGATATGTAATTACGGTGTTTACTTTCCATTTCTCATGGATTAGGTTTTAAGCACTCCAACATTTATTCGGACCCTTTTGCATCATGGCAGATCTGTAATTGTGGTGTTTATTTGCCATTTCTCATGCATTAGGGTTTAAACACTCGGACACTTATTCCGACCCTCTTCCATGGTAGCAGATATGTAATTATGGTGTTTATTTTCCATTTCTCATGCATTGGGGTTTAAACACTCAGACACTTGTTCGGACCCTCTCGCATGATGGCAGATAAGTAATTATGGTGTTTATTTGCCGTTTCTCATGCATTCGGGTTTAAACACTCGGACACTTATTTAGACCCTCCTGGATGACGGCAGATATGTAATTACGGTGTTTACCTACAATTTCTTATCCATTACGGTTTAAACACTCAGATACTTATTCCGACCCTCTTGCATGGTAGCAGATATGTAATTATGCTGTTTATTTGCCATTTCTCATGCATTAGGGTTTAAACACTCAGACACTTATTCGGACCCTCTTGCATGATGGCAGATATGTAATTATTGTGTTTATTTTCCATTTCTCATGCATTAGGGTTTAAACACTCGGACAATTATTCGGACCCTCTTGCATGATGGCAGGTATGTAATTATGGTGTTTACTTGCCATTTCTCATGTATTAGGGTCTAAACACTCGGACACTTATTCGGACACTCTTGCATGATGGCAGATACGTAATTATGGTGTTTATTTGCCATATCCCACGCAGTAGGATTTAAATAATCGGAGAATTATTTGGACCCCTTTGCATGATGGCAGATATGTAATTATGGTGTTTACTTGTCATTTCTCATGCATTAGGGTTTAAACACTCGGGCACTTATTCCTACCCTCTTGCATGATGACAGATATGTAATTATGGTGTTTACTTGCCATTTCTTTTGCATTATGGTTTAAACACTCGGACACTTATTCAGACCCTCTTGCATGATGGCAGATTTGTATTTATGGTGTTTACTTGCCATTTCTCATGCATTAGGGTTTAAGCACTCGGACACTTATTCGGACCCTCTTGCAAGATGGCAAATACGTAATTATGTTGTTTATTTTCCATTTCTCATGCGTTAGGTTTTAACACTCGGACACTTATTCAGACCCTCCTGCACGATGGCAGATATGCAATTACGGTGTTTACTTGGCATTTCTGATGCATTAGTGTTTAAACACTCAGACACTTATTCGGACACTCTTGCATGATGGCCGATACGTAATTATGTTGTTCATTTTCCTTTTCTCATGCATTAGGGTTTAAACACTCAGACACTTATTCGGACCCTCTTGCATGATGGCAGATATGTAATTATGGTGTTTACTTGCCATTTCTCAAGCATTTGGGTTTGAACACTCGAACACTTATTAAGACCCTCTTGCATAATGGTAGATATGTAATTATGGTGTTTCCTTGCCATTTCTTTTGCGTTAGGGTTTAAACACTCAGACAATTATACGGACCATCTTGCATGATGGCAGATAAGTAATTATGGTGTTTACTGGCCCTTTCTCATGCATTAGGGTTTAAAGACTCGGACACTTATTCGGACCCTCTTATATGATGGCAGATATGTAATTATGGTGTTTATTTGCCATTTCTCATGCATTAGGGTTTAAACCCTCGGACACTTATTCAGACCCTCTTGCATGATGGCAGATATGTAATTATGATGTTTTCTTGCCATTTTTCATGCATTAGGGTTTAAACACTCGGACACTTATTCGGACCCGCTTGCATGATGGCGGTTATGTAATTATGGTGTTTATTTGCCATTTCTCATGCAGTAGGGTTTAAATAATCGGACACTTATTCGGACCCCTTGTATGATGGCAGATATGTAATTATGGTGTTTACATGTCATTTCTCATGCATTAGGGTTTAAACACTCGGACACTTATTCCGACCCTCTTGCAGGATGGCAGATATGTAATTATGGTGTTTACTTGCCATTTCTTTTGCATTAGGGTTTAAACACTCGGACACTTATTCGGACCCTCTTGCACGATGGCAGATATGTAATTATGGTGTTTATTTTCCATTTCCCACGCAGTAGGATTTAAACAGTCGGACAATTATTCGGACCCGCTTGCATGATGGCAGATATGTAATTATGGTGTTTACTTGTCATTTCTCATGCATTAGGGTTTAAACACTCGGGAACTTATTCCTACCCTCTTGCATGATGGCAGATATGTAATTATGGTGTTTACTTACCATTTCTTGTGCATTAGGGTTTAAACACTCGGACAATTATTCGGACCCTCTTGCATGATGGCAGATATGTAATTATGGTGTTTATTTTCCATTTCTCAGGCGTTAGGGTTTAAGCACTCGGGCATTTATTCGGACCCTCTTTCATGATGTAAGATCTGTAATTATGGTGTTTATTTGTCATTTCTCAAGCATTAGGGTTCAAACACTTAGACACTTATTCCGACCCTCCTGCCTAATGACAAATATGTAATTACGGTGTTTACCTGCCATTTCTTATGCATTAGGGTTTAAACACTCGGACACTTATTCCGATCCTCCAGCATGATGACAGATATGTAATTACGGTGTTGACTTTCCATTTCTTATGCATTAGGGTTTAAACACTCAGACACTTATTCGGACTCCCTTGCACGATGACAGATATGTAATTACGGTGTTTACTTGCCATTTCTCATGCATTAGGGTTTAAACACTCAGACACTTATTCGGACCCTCTTGCCTGATGGCAGATATGTAATTATGGTGTTTACTTGCCATTTCACCAGCACTAGGGTTTAAGCACTCAAACTTATTCGGACCCTCTTGCATGATGGCAGATATGTAATTATGGTGTTTATTTGCCATTTCTCATGCATTAAGGTTTAAGCACTCGGACAATTATTCGGACCCTCTTGCATGATAGCAGATATGTAATTATGGTGTTTATTTTCCATTTCTCATGCATTGGGGTTTAAACACCCAGACACTTGTTCGGACCCTCTCACATGATGGTAGATAAGTAATTATGGTGTTTATTTGCCGTTTCTCATGCATTAGGGTTTAAACACTCGGATACTTATTCAGACCCTCTTGCATGATGGCATATATTTAATAATGGTGTTTATTTGCCATTTCTCATGCATTAGGGCTTAAACACTCGGACACTTATTCGGACCCTCTTGCTTGATGGCAGATATGTAATTATGGTGTTTACTTGCCATTTCAAATGCATTAGGGTTTAAATACTCGGACACTTATTCGGACCCTCATGCATGATGGCAAATATTTAATTATGGTGTTTACTTGTCATTTGTCATGCATTAGGGTTTAAGCACTCGGACACTTATTCGGACCCTCTTGCATGATGGCAGATATGTAATTATGGTGTTTATTTGCCATTTCTCATGCATTAGGGTTCGAGCACTCGGACACTTATTCGGACCCTCTTGCATGATGGCAGATATGTAATTATGGTGTTTAGTTGTCATTTCTCAAGCATTAGGGTTTAAGCACTCGGACACTTATTCCGACCCTCTTGTAAGATGGCAGATATGTAATTATGGTGTTTATTTGCCATTTCTCATGCATTAGGGTTTAAACACTTGGACACTTATTCAGACCATCCTGCATGGTGGCAGATATGTAATTACGGTGTTTACCTGCCATTCCATATCCGTTAGGATTTAAACACTCAGACACTTATTCGGACCCTCTTGCATGATGGCAGATATGTAATTATGCTGTTTATTTGCCATTTCTCATGCATTAGGGTTTAAGCACTCAGACACTTATTCGGACCCTCTTGCATGATGGCAGATATGTAATTATGGTGTTTACTTGCCATTTCTCATGCATTAGGGTTTGAACACTCTGACAATTATTCGGACCATCTTGCATGATGGCAGATATGTAATCAGCGTGCTTACTTGCCATTTCTCATGCATTTGGGTTTAAACACTCGGACACTTATTCGGACCCTCTTGCATGATGGCAGATTTGTAATTGTGGTGTTTACTTGCCATTTCTCGTGCATTAGGTTTTAAACACTCGGACACTTATTCGGACCCTCTTGCATGATGGCAGATATGTAATTATGGTGTTTATTTTCCATTTCTCATGCATTAGGGTTTAAACACTCGGACACTTATTCGGACCCTCTTGCGTGATGGCAGGTATGTAATTATGGTTTTTACTTGTCATTTCTCATGCATTAGGGTTTAAACACTCGGACACTTAATCGGACCCTCTTGCATGATGGCAGATATGTAATTATGGTGTTTATTTGCCATTTCCCATGCAGTAGGATTTAAATAATCGTACAATTATTCGGACTCCCTTGCATGATGGCAGATATGTAATTATGGTGTTTACTTGTCATTTCTCACGCATTAGGGTTTAAACACTCGGGCACATATTCCGAACCTCTTGCATGATGGCTGATATGTAATTATGGTGTTTACTTGCCATTTCTTTTGCATTAGGGTTTAAACAGTCGGACAATTATTCGGACCCTCTTACATGATGGCAGATATGTAATTATGGTGTTTGCTTTCCATTTCTCATGCATTAGGGTTTAAGCACCCGGACATTTATTCGGACCCTCTTGCATGATGGCAGATCTGTAATTTTGGTGTTTATTTTCCATTTCTCATGCATTAGGGCTTAAACACTCGGACACTTATTCCGACCCTCCTGCATCATGACAGATATGTAATTACGGTGTTTACTTGCCATTTCTTATGCATTAGGGTTTACACACTCAGACACTTATTCGGACCCTCTTGCATGATTGGCAGATATGTAATTATGCTGTTTATTTGCCATTTCTCATGCATTAGGGTTTAAACACTCAGACACTTATTCGGACACTCTTGCATGATGGCATATATGTAATTATGGTGTTTACATGCCATTTCTCATGCATTAGGGTTTAAACACTCGGACACTTATTCGGACCCTCTTGCATGACGGCACATTTGTAATTATGGTGTTTATTTGCCATTTCTAATGCATTAGGGTTTAAATAGTCGGACACTTATTCGGACCCCCTTGCATGATGGTAGATATGTAATTATGGTGTTTACTTGCCATTTGTTTTGCATTAGGTTTTAAACACTCGGACACTTATTCTGACCCTCTTGCATGATGGCGGATATGTAATTATGGTGTTTATTTGCCATTTCTCATGCATTAGGGTTTAAACACTCAGACACTTATTCGGACCCTCTTGCATGATGGCATATATGTAATTATGGTGGTTACTTGTCAATTCTCATGCATTAGGGTTTGAACACTCGGACACTTATTCAGACCCTCTTGCATGCTGGAAGATATGTAATTATGGTGTTTACTTGCCATTTCTTTTGCATTGGGGTTTGCCATTTCTCATGCATTAGGGTTGAAACACTCAGACACTTATTCGGACCCTCTTGCATGATGGCAGATATGTAATTATGGTGTTTACTTTCCATTTCTCATGCATTAGGGTTTGAACACTCGGACAATTATTCGGACCATCTTGCATGATGGCAGATATGTAATGAGGGTGTTTACTTGCCGTTTCTCATGCATTAGGGTTTAAACACTCGGACACTTATTCAGACCCTCATGCATGATGGCAGATATGTAATTATGGTGTTTATTTTCCATTTCTCATGCATTAGGGTTTAAACACTCGGACACTTATTCAAACCCTTTTGCATGATGGCAGATATGTAATTATGGTGTTTACTTGCCATTTCTCATGCATTAGGGTTAAAACACTCGGACAGTTGTTCGGACCCCCTTGCATGACGACACATTCGTAATTATGGTGTTTATTTGCCATTTCTCATGCATTAGGGTTTGAATACTCGGACACTTATTCGGACCCCCTTGCATGATGACAGATATGTAATTATGGTGTTTACTTGCCATTTCTTTTGCATTAGGTTTTAAACACTCAGACACTTATTCCGACCCTCTTGCATGATGGCGGATATGTAATTATGGTGTTTACTTGCCATTTCTTTTGCATTAGGGTTTAAACACTCGGACACTTATTCAAACCCTCTTGCATGATGGCAGATATGTAATTACGGTGTTTACTTGCCATTTCTTATGCATTAGGGTTTACACATTCACACATTTATTCGGACCCTCTTGCATGGTGGGAGATATGTAATTATGGTGTTTACTTGCCATTTCTCATACATTAGGGTTTAAACACTCAGACACTTATTCGGACCCTCTTGCATGATGGCAGATACATAATTATGCTGTTTATTTTCCGTTTCTCATGCATTAGGGTTTAAACACTCAGACACTTATTGGGACCCTCTTGCATGATGGCAGATATGTAATTATGATGTCTACTTACCATTTCCCAAGCATTCGGGTTTGAACACTCGGACCCTTATTAAGACCCCCATGCATGATGGCAGATATGTAATTATGGTGTTTACTTGCCATTTCTTTTGCGTTAGGGTTTAAACACTCAGACAATTATACGGACCATCTTGCATGATGGCAGATATGTAATTAGGGTATTTACCAGCCATTTCTCATGCATTAGGGTTTAAACCGTCGGACACTTATTCGGACCCTGTTGCATGATGGCAGATATGTAATTATGGTGTTTACTTGTCATTTCTCTTGCATTAGGGTTTAAACACTCGGACACTTATTCCGACCCTCTTGCATGGTGGCAGATATGTAATTATGGTGTTTACTTGCAATTTCTTTTGCATTAGGGTTTAAACACTCGGACACTTATTCAGACCCTCTTGCATGATGGCAGATACGTAATTATGGTGTTTACTTGCCATTTCTCATGCATTAGGGTTTAAGCACTTGGACACTTATTCGGACCCTCTTGCATGATGGCAGATATGTAATTATGGTGTTTATTTGCCATTTCCCATGCATTAGGGTTTAAACACTCAGACACTTATTCAGATCCTCCTACATGATGGCAGATATGTAATTACGATGTTTACTCGCCATTTCTTATGCATTAGGGTTTAAACACTCAGACACATATTCGGACCCCCTTGCATGATGGCAGATATGTAATTATGGGGTTTACTTGTCATTTCTCGTGCATTAGGGTTTAAACACTCGGACACTTATTCCGACCCTCTTGCCTGATGGCAGATATGTAATTATGGTGTTTACTTGCCATTTCTTTTGCCTTAGGGTTTAAACACTCAGACAATTATTCGGACCCTCTTGCATGATATCATATATGTAATTATGGTCTTTACTTTCCATTTCTCATGCATTACGGTTTAAGCACTCGGACACTTATTCGGAGGCTCTTGCATGATGGCAGATCGGTAATTATGGTGTTTGTTTGCCGTTTCTGATGCATTAGGGTTTAAACACTCGGACACTTATTCTGACCCTCCTGCATGATGACAGTTATGTAATTATGGTGTTTACTTGCCATTTTTCTTGCATTAGGGTTTAAACACTCGGACACTTATTCAGACGCTCTTGTAATTATCGTGTTTATTTGCCATTTCCCATGCATTAGGGATTAAATACTCGGACACTTATTCGAACCCCCTTGAATGATGACAGATATGTAATTATGGTGTTTACTTGGCATTTGTTTTGCATTAGGTCTTAAACACTCGGACACTTATTCCGACCCTCTTGCATGATGGCGGATATGTAATTATGGTGTTTACTTGCCATTTCTTTTGCATTAGGGTTTAAACACTCGGACACTTATTCAGACCCTCTTGCATGATGGCAGATTTGTAATTATGGTGTTTACTTGCTATTTCTCACGCATTAGGGTTTAAGCACTCGGACACTTATTCGGACCCTCTTGCATGAGGGCAGATATGTAATTATGGGGTTTATTTGCCATTTCTCATGCATTAGGGTATAAACACTCGGACACTTATTCCGACCCTCTTGCATGACGGTAGATATGTAATTATGGTGTTTACTTGCCATTTCTTTTGCATTACGGTTTAAACCCTCGGACAATTATTCGGACCCCCTTGCATGGTGGCAGATATGTAATTATGTTGTTTACTTGTCATTTCTCAGGCATTAGGATTTAAACACTCGGACACTTATTTCGACCCTCTTGGAAGATGGCAGATATGTAATTATGGTGTTTACTTGCAATTTCTTTTGCATTAGGGTTTAAACGCTCGGACAATTATTTGGACCCTCTTGCATGGTGGCAGATATGTAATTATGGTGTTTACTTGCCGTTTCTCATGCATTAGGGTTTAAGCACTCGGACACTTATTCGGTCCCTCTTGCATGACGGCAGATATGTAATTACGGTGTTTACTTGCCATTTCTTATGCATTATGGTTTAAACACTCAGACACTTATTCGGACCCTATTGCATGATGGCAGATATGTAGTTATGCTGTTTATTTGCCATTTCTCATGCATTAGGGTTTGAACACTCGGACACTTATTCAGACCCTCTTGCATGATGGCAGATATGTAATTATGGTGTTTACTTGCCATTTCTTTTGCATTAGCGTTTAAACACCCGGACAACTATTCGGACCATCTTGCATGATGGCAGATATGTAATCATGGTGTTTACTTGCCATTTCTCATGCATTAGGGTTTAAACACTAGGACACATATTCGAACCCTCTTGCATGATGGCAGATATGTAATTATTGTATTTATTTTTCATTTCTCATGCATTAGGATTTAAACACTCAGACACTTATTCGGACCCTCTTGCATGATGGCAGATATGTAATTATGGTGTTTGTTTGCCATTTCTCGTGCATTAGGGTTTAAACCCTCGGACACTTATTCGGACCCTCTTGCATGATGGCAGATATGTAATTATGGTGTTTACTTGCCATTTTTCATGCATTAGGGTTTAAACACTCGGACAGTTATTCGGACCCTCTTGCATGATGGCAGATATGTAATTATGGTGTTTACATGCCATTTGTTTTGGATTAGGTTTTAAACTCTCAGACAGTTATTCCGACCCTCTTGCACGATGGCGGATTTGTAATTTTGGTGTTTTCTTGCCATTTCTTTTGCATTAGGGTTTAAACACTCGGACACTTATTCAGACCCTCATGCATGATGGCAGATTTGTATTTATGGTGTTTACTTGCCATTTCTCATGCATTAGGGTTTAAGCACTCGGACACTTATTCGGACCCTCTTGCCTGATGGCGGATATGTAATTATGGTGTTTATTTTCCATTTCTCATGCGTTAGGGTTCATACACTCGGACACTTATTCAGACCCTCTTGCATGATGGCAGATATGTAATTATGGTGTTTACTTGCCATTTCTCATGCATTAGGGTTTAAACACTCGGACACTTATTCG
>NW_021024705.1:168809-207450 GCF_004153795.1 Camellia sinensis
ATGCATTAGGGTTTAAATACTCGGACAATTATTCGGACCCCCTTGCATGATGACAGATATGTAATTATGGTCTTTACTTGCCATTTGTTTTGCATTAGGTTTTAAACACTGGGACACTTATTCTGACCCTCTTGCATGATGGCGGATATGTAATTATGGTGTTTGCTTGCCATTTCGTTTGCATTAGGGTTTAAACACTCAGGCACTTATTCTGAACCTCTTGCATGATGGCAGATATGTAATTATGGTGTTTACTTGATATGTAATTATGGTGTTTACTTGCCATTTCTCATGCATTAGGGTTTAAACACTAGGAAACTTATTCGGACCCTCTTGCATGATGGCAGATATGTAATTATGGTGTTTGTTTGCCATTTCCCATGCAGTAGGATTCAAATAATCGAACAATTATTCGGACCCCCACGCATGACGGCAGATATGTAATTATGGTGTTTACTTGTCATTTCTCAGGCATTAGGGTTTAAACACTCAATCACTTATTCTGAACCTCTTGCATGATGGCAGATATGTAATTATGGTGTTTACTTGCCATTTCTTTTGCATTAGGGTTTAAACACCCGGACAATTATTCGGACCCTCTTGCATGATGGCAGATATGTAATTATGGGGTTTACTTTCCATTTCTCATGCATTAGGGTTTAAACACCCGGACATTTATTCAGACCCTCTTGCATGATGGCAGATCTGTAATTATGGTGTTTATTTGCCATTTCTCATGCATTAGGGTTTAAACACTCGGACACTTATTCCGACCCTCCTGCATGATGACATATGTGTAATTATGGTGTTTACTTGCCATTTCTTATGCATTACGGTTTACACACTCAGACATTTATTCGGACCCTCTTGCATGATTGGCAGATATGTAATTGTGCTGTTTATTTGCCATTTCTCATGCATTAGGGTATAAACACTCGGACACTTAATCGGACTCTCTTGCATGACGGCACATTTGTAATTGTGGTGTTTATTTGCCATTTCTCATGCATTAGGGTTTAAATACTCGGACAATTATTCGGACCCCCTTGCATGATGACAGATATGTAATTATGGTCTTTACTTGCCATTTGTTTTGTATTAGGTTTTAAACACTGGGACACTTATTCTGACCCTCTTGCAAGATGGCGGATATGTAATTATGGTGTTTGCTTGCCATTTCGTTTGCATTAGGGTTTAAACACTCGAACACGTATTCAAACCCTCTTGCATTATGGCAGATTTGTATTTATGGTGTTTACTTGCCATTTCTCATGCATTAGGGTTTAAGCACTCGGACACTTATTCGGACCCTCTTGCATGATGGCAGATATGTAATTATGGTGTTTATTTTCCATTTCTCGTGCATTAGGGTTTAAACACTCGGACACTTATTCAGACCCTCCTGCATGATGGCAGATATGCAATTGCGGTGTTTACTTGCCATTTCTGATGCATTAGGGTTTAAACACTCAGACACTTATTCGGACCCTCTTGCATGATGGCAGATACGTAATTATGCTGTTTATTTTCCATTTCTCATGCTTTAGGGTTTAAACACTCGGACACTTATTCGGACCCTCTTGCATAATGGCAGATATGTAATTATGGTGTCTACTTACCATTTCTCAAGCATTAGGGTTTCAACACTCGGACACTTATTAAAACCCTCATGCATGATGGCAGATATGTAATTATGGTGTTTACTTGCCATTTCTTTTGCGTTAGGGTTTAAACACTCAGACAATTATACGGACCATCTTGCATGATGGCAGATATGTAATTATGGTGTTTACTTGCCATTTCTCATGCATTGGGGTTTAAAGACTCGGACACTTATTCAGACCCTCTTGCATGATGGCAGATATGCAATTATGATGTTTACTTTCCATTTTTCATGCATTATGGTTTAAACACTCGGACACTTATTCGGACCCGCTTGCATGATGGCAGATATGTAATTATGGTCTTTATTTGCCATTTCTCATGCAGTAGGGTTTAAATAATCGGACACTTATTCGGACCCCCTTGCATGATGGCAGATATGTAATTATGGTGTTTACATGTCATTTCTCATGCAGTAGGGTTTAAAGACTCAGACACTTATTCGAACCCTCTTGCATGATGGCAGATATGTAATTATGGTGTTTACTTGCCATTTCTTTTGCATTAGGGTTTAAACACTTGGACAGTTATTCGGACCCTCTTACATCATGGCAGATATGTAATTATGGTGTTTACTTTCCATTTCTCATGCATTAGGGTTTAAGCACTCGGACATTTATTCGGACCCTCTTGCATGATGGCAGATCGGTAATTATGGTGTTTATTTGCCATTTCTCATGCATTAGGGTTTAAACAGTCGGACACTTATTCCGATCCTCTTGCATGATGACGGATATGTAATTACGATGTTTACTTGCCATTTCTTATGCATTACGGTTTAAACACTCAGACACTTATTCAGACCCTCTTGCGCGATGGCAGATATGTAATTATGCTGTTTATTGGCAATTTCTCATGCATTAGGGTTTACACACTCAGACACTTATTCGGACCCTCTTGCCTGGTGGCAGATATGTAATTATGGTGTTTATTTGCCATTTCTCGTGCATTAGGGTTTAAACACTCGGACACTTATTCAGACCCTCCTACATGGTGGCAGATATGCAATTGCGGTGTTTACTTGTGATGGATTAGGGTTTAAACACTCAGACACTTATTCAGACCCTCTTGCATGATGCAGATACGTAATTATGGTGTCTACTTACCATTTCTCAAGCATTAGGGTTTCAACACTCGAACACTTATTAAGTCCCTCATGCATGATTGCAGATATGTAATTATGGTGTTTACTTGCCATTTCTTTTGCGTTAGGGTTTAAACACTCAGACAATTATACGGACCATCTTGCATGATGGCAGATATGTAATTATGGTGTTTACTTGCCATTTCTTTTGCATTAGGGTTTAAACACTCGGACAATTATTCGGACCCTCTTGCATGATAGCAGATATGTAATTATGGTGTTTATTTTCCGTTTCTCATGCATTGGGGTTTAAACACTCAGACACTTGTTCGGACCCTCTCGCATGATGGCAGATAAGTAATTATGGTGTTTGTTTGCCGTTTCTCATGCATTAGGGTTTAAACACTCGGACACTTATTCAGACCCTCTTGCATGATAGCAGATCTTTAATGATGGTGTTTATTTGCCATTTCTCGTGCATTAGGGCTTAAACACTCGGACACTTATTCTGACCCTCTTGCTAGATGCCAGATATGTAATTATGGTGTTTACTTGCCATTTCAAATGCATTAGGGTTTAAATACTCGAACACTTATTCGGACCCACTTGCATGATGGCAGATATGTAATTATGGTGTTTATTTGCCATTTGTCTTGCATTACGGTTTAAATACTCGGACACTTATTCGGACCCTCTTGCATGATGGCAGATATGCAATTATGGTGTTTAGTTGTCATTTCTCAAGCATTAGGGTTTAAGCACTCGGACACTTATTCGGACCCTCTTGTAAGATGGCAGATATGTAATTAAGGTGTTTATTTTCCATTTCTCATGCATCAGGGTTTAAACACTCGGACATTTATTCAGACCCTCCTGCATGATGGCAGATATGTAATTACGGTGTTTACCTGCCATTCCTTATCCATTCGGGTTTAAACACTCAGACACTTATTCAGACCCTCTTGCATGATGGAAGATATGTAATTATGCTGTTTATTTGCCATTTCTCATGCATTAGGGTTTAAACACACAGACACTTATTCGGACCCTCTTGCAGGATGGCATAAATGTAATTATGGTGTTTACTTGCCAATTCTCATGCATTAGGGTTTGAACAACCGGACACTTATTCAGACCCTCTTGCATGCTGGAAGATATGTAATTATGGTGTTTACTTGCCCTTTCTTTTGCATTAGGGTTTTCCATTTCTCATGCATTAGGGTTTAAACACTCAGACACTTATTCGGACCCTCTTGCAAGATGGCAGATATATAATTATGGTGTTTACTTGCCATTTCTCATGCATTAGGGTTTGAACACTCGGACAATTATTCAGACCATTTTGCACGATGGCAGATATGTAATCAGGGTGTTTACTTGCCATTTCTCATGCATTAGGGTTTAAACACTCGGACACTTATTCGGACCCTCTTGCATGATGGCAGATATGTAATTATGGTGTTTAATTGCCATTTCTCAAGCATTAGGTTTTAAACACTCGTACACTTATTCGGACCCTCTTGCATGATGGCACATATGTAATTGTGGTGATTATTTTCCATTTCTCATGCATTAGGGTTTAAACACTCGGACACTTATTCGGACCCTGTTGCATGATGGCAGATATGTAATTATGGTGTTTATTTGCCATTTCCCATGCAGTAGGATTTAAATAATCGGACAATTATTCGGACCCCCTTGCATGATGGCACATATGTAATTATGGTGTTTACTTGTCATTTCTCATGCATTACGGTTTAAACACGCGGGCACTTATTCCGACCCTCTTGCATGATGGCAGATATGTAATTATGGTGTTTACTTGCCATTTCTTTTGCATTAGGGTTTAAACACCTGGACAATTATTCGGACCCTCTTACATGATGACAGATATGTAATTATGGTGTTTACTTTCCATTTCTCATGCATT
Organism: Camellia sinensis; assembly: GCF_004153795.1. Lineage (NCBI taxonomy): Eukaryota > Viridiplantae > Streptophyta > Magnoliopsida > Ericales > Theaceae > Camellia > Camellia sinensis. The sequence continues at coordinate 173,486 of NW_021024705.1, forward strand.
AGGGTTTAAGCACCCGGAAACTTATTCAGACCCTCTTACATGATGGCAGATCTGTAATTATGGTGTTTATTTGCCATTTCTCATGCATTAGGGTTTAAACCCTCGGACACTTTTTCCGACCCTCCTGCATGATGACAGATATATAATTACGGTGTTTACTTGCCATTTCTTATGCATGAGGGTTTACACACTCAGATACTTATTCGGACCCTCTTGCATGATTGGCAGATATGTAATTAGGCTGTTTACTTGCCATTTCTCATGCATTAGGGTTTAAACACACATACACTTATTCGGACCCTCTTGCATGATGGCAGATATGTAATTATGGTGTTTACTTGCCATTTCTCATGCATTAGGGTTTAAACACTCGGACACTTATTCGGACCCTCTTGCATGACGGCACATTTGTAATTATGATGTTTATTTGCCATTTCTCATGCACTAGGGTTTAAATACTCGAACACTTATTCGGACCCCCTTGCATGATGGGAGATATGTAATTATGGTGTTTTCTTGCCATTTGTTTTGCATTAGGTTTTAAACACTCGGACACTTATTCCGAACCTCTTGCATGTTGGCGGATATGTAATTATGGTATTTACTTGCCATTTCTTTTGCATTAGGGTTTAAACACTCGGACACTTATTCAAACCCTCTTGCATGATGGCAGATTTGTATTTATGGTGTTTAGTTGCCATTTCTCATGCATTAGGGTTTAAGCACTCGGACACTTATTCGAACCCTCTTGCGTGATGGCAGATATGTAATTATGGTGTTTATTTTCCATTTCTCATGCATTAGGGTTTAAACACTCAGACACTTATTGGGACGCTCTTGCATGATGGCAGATATGTAATCAATGTGTCTACTTACCATTTCTCAAGCATTCGGCTTTGAACACTCAGACACTTATTAAGACCCTCATGCATGATGGCAGATATGTAATTATGGTGTTTACTTGCCATTTCTTTTGCGTTAGGGTTTAAACACTAGGCAATTATACGGACCATCTTGCATGATGGCAGATATGTAATTATGGTGTTTACTTGCCATTTCTCATGCATTAGGGTTTAAAGACTCAGACACTTATTCGGACCCTCTTGCATGATGGCAGATATGTAATTATGGTGTTTATTTCCATTTCTCATGCATCCGGGTTTAAACACTCAGACACTTAATCGGACCCTCTTGCATGATGGCAGATATGTAATTATGGTGTTTATTTGCCATTTCTCATGCATTAGGGTTTAAACCGTCGAACACTTATTCGGACCCTGTTGCTTGATGGCAGATATGTAATTATGGTGTTTTCTTACCATTTTTCATGCATTAGGGTTTTAACACTCGGACACTTATTCGGACCCTCTTGCATGATGACAGATATGTAATTATGGTGTTTATTTGCTAGTTCTCATGAATCAGAGTTTAAATACCCGGACACTTATTCGGACCCCCTTGCATGATGGCAGATATGTAATTTTGGTGTTTACTTGCCATTTCTCATGCATTAGGGTTTATGCACTCGGACACTTATTCGGACCCTCTTGCATGATGGTAGATATGTAATTATGGTGTTTATTTGCCATTTCTCATGCATTAGGGTTTAAACACTCGGACACTTATTTTGACCCTCCTGCCTGATGGCACATATGTAATTATCGTGTTTATTTTCCATTTCCCATGCATTAGGGTTTAAATACTCGGACACTTATTCGAACCCCCTTGAATGATGGCAGATATGTAATTATGGTGTTTACTTGCCATTTGTTTTGCATTAGGTTTTAAACACTCGGAAACTTATTCCGACCCTCTTGCATGATGGCGGATAAGAAATTATGGTGTTTACTTGCCATTTCTTTTGCATTAGGGTTTAAACAATCGGACACTTATTCAGATCCTCCTACATGATGGCAGATATGTAATTACGGTGTTTACTCGCCATTTCTTATGCATTAGGGTTTAAACACTTAGACACATATTCGGACACCTTTGCATGATGGTAGATATGTAATTATGGTGTTTATTTGTCATTTCTTGTGCATTAGGGTTTAAACACTGGGGCACTTATTCCGACCCTCCTGCATGATGACAGATATGTAATTACGGTGTTTACTTGCCATTTTTCATGCATTAGGGTTTAAACACTCGGACACTTATTCGGACCCTGCTGCATGATGGCACATATGTAATTATCGTGTTTATTTGCCATTTCCCAAGCATTAGGGTTTAAATACTCGGACACTTATTCGAACCCCCTTGAATGATGGCAGATATGTAATTATGGTGTTTACTTGCCATTTGTTTTGCATTAGGTTTTAAACAATCGGAAACTTATTCCGACCCTCTTGCATGATGGCGGATGTGAAATTATGGTGTTTACTTGCCATTTCTTCTGCATTAGGGTTTAAACAGTCGGACACTTATTCAGTGCCTCTTGCATGATGGCAGATTTGTAATTATGGTGTTTACTTGCCATTTCTCATGCATTAGGGTTTAAGCACTCGGACACTTATTCGGACCCTCTTGCATCACGGCAGATATGTAATTATGGTGTTTATTTGCCATTTCTCATGCATTAGGGTTTAAACACTCGGACACTTATTCGGACTCTCTCGCATGATGGCAGATATGTAATTATGGTGTTTGCTTGCCATTTCTTTTGCATTACGGTATAAACCCTCGGACAATTATTCGGACCCCCTTGCATGATAGCAGATATGTAATTATGCTGTTTGCTTCTCATTTCTCAAGCATTAGGATTTAAACACTCGGACACTTATTCAGACCGTCCTGCATGATGGCAGATATGTAATTACGGTGTTTACTTGCCATTTCTTATGCATTAGGGTTTAAACACTCGGACACTTATTCAGACCCTCCTAGATGATGGCAGATATGTAATTACGGTGTTTTCTTGCCATTTCTTATGCATTAGGGTTTAAACACTCAGACACTTATTCGAACCCTATTGCATGATGGCAGATATGTAGTTATGCTGTTTATTTGCCATTTCTCATGCATTAGGGTTTAAACACTCAGACACTTATTCGGACCCTCTTGCATGATGGCAGATATGTAATTATGGTGTTTACTTGCCATTTCTTTTGTATTACGGTTTAAACCCTCGGACAATTATTCGGACCCCCTTGCATGATAGCAGATATATAATTATGCTGTTTGCTTGTCATTTCTCAGGCATTAGGATTTAAACACTCGGACACTTATTCAGACCCTCCTGCATGATGGCAGATATGTAATTATGGTGTTTACTTTCCATTTCTTATGCATTAGGGTTTAAACACTCGGACACTTATTCAGACCCTCCTGGATGATGGCAGATATGTAATTACGGTGTTTACTTGCCATTTCTTATGCATTAGGGTTTAAACACTCAGACACTTATTCGGACCCTATTGCATGATGGCAGATATGTAGTTATGCTGTTTATTTGTCATTTCTCATACATTAGGGTTTAAACACACAGACACTTATTCGGACCCTCTTACATGATGGCAGATATGTAATTATGGTGTTTCTTTGCCATTTCTCATGCATTAGGGTTTAAACACTTGGACACTTATTCAGACCCTCTTGCAAGATGGCAGATATGTAACTATGGTGTTTACTTGCCATTTCTTTTGCATTAGGGTTTAAACACCCGGACAATTATTCGGAGCATCTTGCATGATGGCAGATATGTAATCATGGTGTTTACATGCCATTTCTCATGCATTAGGGTTTAAACACTAGGACACTTATTCGAACCCTCTTGCATGATGGCAGAGATGTAATTATTGTATTTATTTTCCATTTCTCATGCATTAGGATTTAAACACTCAGACACTTATTCGAACCCTATTGCATGATGGCAGATATGTAGTTATGCTGTTTATTTGCCATTTCTCATGCATTAGGGTTTAAACACTCAGCACCTATTCGGACCCTCTTGCATGATGGCAGATATGTAATTATGGTGTTTACTTGCCATTTCTTTTGTATTACGGTTTAAACCCTCGGACAATTATTCGGACCCCCTTGCATGATAGCAGATATGTAATTATGCTGTTTGCTTGTCATTTCTCATGCATTAGGATTTAAACACTCGGACACTTATTCAGACCCTCCTGCATGATGGCAGATATGTAATTATGGTGTTTACTTGCCATTTCTTATGCATTAGGGTTTAAACACTCGGACACTTATTCAGACCCTCCTGGATGATGGCCGATATGTAATTAAGGTGTTTACTTGCCATTTCTTATGCATTAGGGTTTAAACGCTCAGACACTTATTCGGACCCTCTTGCACGATGGCAGATATGTAATTGTGCTGTTTATTTGCCATTTCGCATGCATTAGGGTTTAAACACTCTGACACTTATTCGGACCCTCTTGCATGATGGCAGATATGTAATTATGGTGTTTATTTGCCATTTCTCATGCATTAGGGTTTAAACACTCGGATACTTAGTCGGACCCTCTTGCATGATGGTCGTTATGTAATTATGGTGTTTACTTGCCATTTCTCATCCATCTCGGTTTAAACACTCGGACACTTATTCCGACCCTCCTGCAGGAGGGCAGATTTGTAATTATGGTGTTTACTTGCCATTTCTCATGCATTAGGGTTTAAATACTCGGACACATTTTCGGACCCTCTCGCATGATGACAGATATGTAATTATCGTGTTTATTTGCCATTTCTCATGCGTTAGGGTTTAATGCCTCGAACACTTTTTCGGACCCTCTTGCATGATGACAGATATGTAATAATCGTGTTTATTCGCCATTTCTCATGCGTTAGGGTTTAATCCCTCGAACACTTATTCGGACCCTCTTGCATGATGGCAGATATGTAATTATGTTGTTTACTTGCCATTTTTCGTGCGTTAGGGTTTAAACACTCTGACACTTATTCGAACCCTCTTGCATGATGGCAGATATGTAATTATGTTGTTTGCTTGCCATTTCTCATGCATTAGGGCTGAAACACTCGGACACTTATTCGGACCCTCTTGCATGATGGTAGATATGTAATTATGGTGATTACTTGCCATTTCTCATCCATTTGGGTTTAAACACTCGGACACTTATTCCGACCCTCCTGCATGAGGGCAGATTTGTAATTATGGTGTTTACTTGCCATTTCTCATGCATTAGGGTTTAAGCACTCGGACACTTATTCGGACCCTCTTGCACGATAGCAGATATGTAATTGTGGTGTCTATTTGCCATTTCTCATGCATTAGGGATTAAACACTTGGACACTTATTCTGACCCTCCTGCATGATGGCCGAAATGTAATTACGGTGTTTACTTGCCATTTCTTATGCATTAGGGTTTGAACACTATGACACTTATTCGAACCCACTTCCATGATGGAAGATATGTCATTATGGTGTTTACTTGCCATTTCTCATGCATTAGGGTTTGAACACTCGGACACTTATTCAGACCCTCTTGCAAGATGACAGATATGTAATTATGGTGTTTACCTGCCATTTCTCATGCATTAGGGGTTAAGCACTCGGACACTTATTCAGACCCTCTTGCGTGATGGCAGATATGTAATTATGGTGTTTACTTGCCATTTCTTATGCATTAGGGTTTAAACACTCAGACACTTATTCGGACCCTCTTGCATGATGGCAGGTATGTAATTATGTTGTTTAGTTGCCATTTTTCATGCGTTAGGGTTTAAACACTTTGACACTTATTCGGATCCTCTTGCATGATGGCAGATATGTAGTTATGGTGTTTATTTGCCATTTGTCATGCATTAGGGTTTAAATACTCGGGCACTTATTCGGACCCCCATGCATGATGGCCGATATGTAATTCTGGTGTTTACTTGTCATTTCCCATGCATTAGGGTTTAAACACTCGGACACTTATTCCGACCCTCTTGTATGATGGCAGATATCTAATTCTTGTGTTTACTTGCCATTTCCTTTGCATTAGTGTTTAAACACTCGGACAATTATTCGGACCCTCTTGCATGATGGCAGATATGTAATTACGGTGTTTACTTGCCATTTCTCATGCATTAGGGTTTAAGCACTCGGACACTTATTCGGACCCTCTTGCATGATAGCAAATATGTGATTCTGGTGTCTATTTTCCATTTCTTATGCATTAGGGTTTAAACACTCAGACACTTATTCGGACCCTCCTGCATGATGGCAGATATGTAATTATGCTGTTTATTTGCCATTTCGCAAGCATTAGGGTTTAAACAATCTGACACTTATTCGAACCCTATTGCATAATGGCAGATATGTAATTATGGTGTTTACTTGCCATTTCTTATGCATTAGGGTTTGAACACTCGGACACTTATTCAGACCCTCTTTCAAGATGGCAGATATGTAATTATGGTGTTTCCTGGCCATTTCTTTTGCATTAGGGTTTAAACACTCGGACAATTATTTGGACCCTCTTGCATGATGGCAGATATGTAATTATGGTGTATATTTGCCATTTCTCATGCATTAGGGTTTAAACACTCGGATGCTTATTGGGACCCTCTTGCATGATGGTAGATATGTAATTATGGTGATTACTTGCCATTTCTCATCCATTTGGGTTTAAACACTCGGACACTTATTCCGACCCTCCTGCATGAGGGCAGATTTGTAATTATGGTGTTTACTTGCCATTTTTCATGCATTTTGGTTTAAACACTCGGACACTTATTCGGACGCTCTTGCATGATGGCAGATATGTAATTATGGTGTTTATTTGCCATTTCTCATGCATTAGGGTTTAAACACTCGGATACTTAGTCGGACCCTCTTGCATGATGGTCGATATGTAATTATGGTGTTTACTTGCCATTTCTCATCCATTTCGGTTTAAACACTCGGACACTTATTCCGACCCTCCTGCAGGAGGGCAGATTTGTAATTATGGTGTTTACTTGCCATTTGTCATGCATTAGGGTTTAAATACTCGGACACTTTTTCGGACCCTCTTGCATGATGACAGATATGTAATTATCGTGTTTATTTGCCATTTCTCATGCGTTAGGGTTTAATCCCTCGAACACTTATTCGGACCCTCTTGCATGATGGCAGATATGTAATTATGTTGTTTACTTGCCATTTTTCATGCATTAGGGTTTAAACACTCTGACACTTATCCGAACCCTCTTGCATGATGGTAGATATGTAGTTATGGTGTTTATTTGCCATTTCTCATGCATTAGGGTTTAAATACTCGGACACTTATTCGGACCCCCTTGCGTGATGGTAGATATGTAATTCTGGTGTTTACTTGTCATTGCCCATGCATTAGGGTTTAAACACTCGGACACTTATTCCGACCCTCCTGCATGAGGGCAGATTTGTAATTATGGTGTTTACTTGCCATTTTTCATGCATTTAGGCTTAAACACTCGGACAGTTAATCGGACCCTCTTGCATGATGGCAAATATGTAATTGTGGTGTTTACTTGCCATTTCTCATGCATTAGGGTTTAAATACTCGGACACTTATTCGAATGGAAGATATGTAATTATGGTGTTTACTTGCCATTTCTCATGCATTAGGGTTTAAACACTCGGACAATTATACAGACCCTCCTGCATGATGGCCGAAATGTAATTACGGTGTTTACTTGCCATTTCTTATGCATTATGGTTTGAACACTAAGACACTTATTCGAACCCACTTCCATGATGGAAGATATGTCATTATGGTGTTTACTTGCCATTTCTCATGCATTAGGGTTTGAACACACGGACAATTATTCAGACCCTCTTGCAAGATGACAGATATGTAATTATGGTGTTTACCTGCCATTTCTCATGCATTAGGGTTTAAGCACTCGGACACTTATTCGGACCCACTTGCATGATAGCAGAAATGTAATTGTGGTGTCTATTTCCCTTTTCTCATGCATTAGGGTTTAAACACTTGGACAATTATACAGACCCTCCTGCATGATGGCCGAAATGTAATTATGGTGTTTACTTGCCATTTTTCATGCATTTGGGTTTAAATACTCGGACACTTTTTCGGACCCTCTTGCATGATGACAGATATGTAATTATCGTGTTTATTTGCCATTTCTCATGCGTTAGGGTTTAAGCCCTCGGACACTTATTCGGACCCTCTTGCATGATGGCAGATATGTAATTATGTTGTTTACTAGCCATTTTTCATGCGTTAGGGTTTAAACACTCTGACACTTATTCGAACCCTCTTGCATGATGGCAGATATGTAGTTATGGTGTTTATTTTGCCATTTATCATGCATTAGGGTTTAAATACTCGGACACTTATTCGGACCCCCTTGCATGATGGTAGATATGTAATTCTGGTGTTTACTTGTCATTGCCCATGTATTAGGGTTTAAACACTCGGACACTTATTCTGACCCTCTTGTATGATGGCAGATATGTAATTATGGCGTTTACTTGCCATTTCCTTTGCATTAGGGTTTAAACACTCGGAGAATTATTCGGACCCTCTTGTATGATGGCAGATATGTGATTACGGTGTTTACTTGCCATTTCTGATGCATTAGGGTTTAAGCACTCGGACACTTATTCGGACCCTCTTGCATGATAGCCGATATGTAATTGTGGTGTCTATTTGCCATTTCTCATGCATTAGGGTTTAAACACATGGACACTTATTCAGACCCTCCTGCATGATGGCCGAAATGTAATTACGGTGTTTACTTGCCATTTCTTATGCATTAGGGTTTGAACACTAAGACACTTATTCGAACCCACTTCCATGATGGAAGATATGTCATTATGGTGTTTACTTGCCATTTCTCATGCATTAGGGTTTGAACACTCAGACACTTATTCAGACCCTCTTGCAAGATGACAGATATGTAATTATGGTGTTTACCTGCCATTTCTCATGCATTAGGGATTAAGCACTCGGACACTTATTCGGACCCACTTGCATGATAGCAGAAATGCAATTGTGGTGTCTATTTGCCATTTCTCATGCATTAGGGTTTAAACACTCGACATTAGGGTTTAAGCACTCAGACACTTAATCAGACCCTCTTGCATGATAGCAGATATGTAATTGTGGTGTCTATTTTCCATTTCTCATGCATTAGGGTTTAAGCCCTCGGACACTTATTCGGACCCTCTTGCATGATGGCAGATATGTAATTATGGTGTTTACTTGCCATTTCTCATGCATTAGGGTTGGAACACTCGAACACTTATTCAGACCCTCTTGCAAGATAACAGATATATAATTATGGTGTTTCCCTGCCATTTCTCATACATTAGGGTTTAAGCACTCAGACACTTAATCAGACCCTCTTGCATGATAGCAGATATGTAATTGTGGTGTCTATTTTCCATTTCTCATGCATTAGGGTTTAAGCCCTCGGACACTTATTCGGACCCTCTTGCATGATGGCAGATATGTAATTATGGTGTTTACTTGCCATTTCTCATGCATTAGGGTTGGAACACTCGAACACTTATTCAGACCCTCTTGCAAGATAACAGATATATAATTATGGTGTTTCCCTGCCATTTCTCATACATTAGGGTTTAAGCACTCAGACACTTAATCAGACCCTCTTGCATGATAGCAGATATGTAATTGTGGTGTCTATTTTCCATTTCTCATGCATTAGGGTTTAAGCCCTCGGACACTTATTCGGACCCTCTTGCATGATGGCAGGTATGTAATTATGTTGTTTAGTTGCCATTTTTCATGCGTTAGGGTTTAAACACTTTGACACTTATTCGGATCCTCTTGCATGATGGCAGATATGTAGTTACGGTGTTTATTTTCCATTTCTCATGCATTAGGGTTTAAATACTCGGACAGTTATTCGGACCCCCTTGCATGATGGCCGATATGGAATTCTGGTGTTTACTTGTCAATTCCCATGCATTAGGGTTTAAACACTCGGACACTTATTCCGACCCTCTTGTATGATGGCAGATATGTAATTCTTGTGTTTACTTGCCATTTCCTTTGCATTAGGGTTTAAACACTCGGACAATTATTCGGACCCTCTTGCATGATGGCAGATATGTAATTACGGTGTTTACTTTCCATTTCTCATGCATTAGGGTTTAAGCACTCGGACACTTATTTGGACCCTCTTGCATGATAGCAGATATGTAATTGTGGTGTCTATTTGCCATTTCTCATGCATTAGGGTTTAAACACTCGGACACTTATTCAGACCCGCCTGCATGATGGCCGATATGTAAGTACGGTGTTTACTTGCCATTTCTTATGCATTAGGGATTGAACACTAAGACACTTATTCGAACCCACTTCCATGATGGAAGATATGTCATTATGGTGTTTACTTGCCATTTCTCATGCATTAGGGTTGGAACACTCGAACACTTATTCAGACCCTCTTGCAAGATGACAGATATATAATTATGGTGTTTACCTGCCATTTCTCATACATTAGGGTTTAAGCACTCAGACACTTAATCAGACCCTCTTGCATGATAGCAGATATGTAATTGTGGTGTCTATTTTCCATTTCTCATGCATTAGGGTTTAAACACTCGGACACTTATTCAGACCCTGCTGCATGATGGCTGATATGTAATTACGGTGTTTACTTGCCATTTCTTACGCATTAGGGTTTAAACACTCAGACACTTATTCGGACCCCTGCGTCATGGCAGATATGTAATTATGCTGTTTATTTGCCATTTCGCATGCATTAGGGTTTAAACACTCTGACACTTATTCGAACCCTATTGCATAATGGCAGATATGAAATTATGGTGTTTACTTGCCATTTCTTATGCATTAGGGTTTGAACACTCGGACACTTATTCAGACCCTCTTTCAGGATGGCAGATATGTAATTATGGTGTTTCCTGGCCATTTCTTTTGCATTAGGGTTTAAACACTCGGACAATTATTTGGACCCTCATGCATGATGGCAGATATGTAATTATGGTGTATATTTGCCATTTCTCATGCATTAGGGTTTAAACACTCGGATACGTATTGGGACCCTCTTGCATGATGGTAGATATGTAATTATGGTGTTTACTTGCCATTTCTCATCCATTTGGGTTTAAACACTCGGACACTTATTCAAACCCTCCTGCATAAGGGCAGATTTGTAAATATGGTGTTTACTTGCCATTTTTCATGCATTAGGGTTTAATCACTCGGACACTTATTCGGACGCTCTTGCATGAGGGCAGATATGTAATTATGGTGTTTATTTTCCATTTCTTATGCATTAGGGTTTAAACACTCCGACACTTATTCGAACCCTGTTGGATGATGGCATATACGTAATTATGTTGTTTACTTACCATTTTTCATGCGTTAGGGTTTAAACACTCCGACACTTATTCGGACCCTCTTGCATCATGGCAGATATGTAATTATGGTGTTTATTTGCCATTTCTAATGCATTAGGATTTAAACACTCGGATACTTATTCGGACCCTCTTGCATGATGGCAGATATGTAATTATGGTGTTTATTTGCCATTTCTAATGCATTTGGGTTTAAACACTCGGATACTTATTCGGACCCTCTTGCATGATGGTAGATATGTAATTATGGTGTTTATTTGCCATTTCTCGTGCATTAGGGTTTGAACACTCGGACCCTTATTCAGACCCTCTTGCAAGATCGCAGATATGTAATTATGGTGTTTCTTTGCCATTTTTTTTGCATTAGGGTTTAAACACTCAGACAATTATTCGGACCCTCTTGCATGATGGCAGGTATGTAATTATGGTGTTTATTTTCCATTTCTAATGCATTAGGATTTAAACACTCGGATACTTATTCAGACCCTCTTGCATGGTGGTAGATATGTAATTATGGTGTTTACTTGCCATTTCTCATGCATTAGGGTTTAAGCAATCGGACACTTATTCAGACCCCCTTGCATGATAGCAGATATGTAATTGTGGTGTCTATTTGCCATTTCTAATGCATTAGGGTTTAAACACTCGGACACTTATTCAGACCCTCCTGGATGATGGCCGATATGTAATTACGGTGTTTACTTGCCATTTCTTATGCATTAGGGTTTAAACAATCATACACTTATTCGGACCCTCTTGCATGATGGCAGATATGTAATTGTGCAGTTTATTTGCCATTTCGCATGCATCAGGGTTTAAACACTCTGACACTTATTCGGACCCTCTTGCATGATGGCAGATATGTAATTATGGTGTTTACTTGCCATTTCTCTTGCATTAGGGTGTGAACACTCGGACACTTATTCAGGCCCTCTTGCAAAATGGCAGATATGTAATTATGGTGTTTCTTTGCCAATTCTTTTGCATTAGGGTTTAAACACTCAGACAATTATTCGGACCCTCTTGCATGATGGCAGATATGTAATTATGGTGTTTATTTGCCATTTCTCATGCATTAGGGTTTAAACACTCGGATACTTATTCGAATCCTCTTGCATGATGGTAAATATGTAGTTATGGTGTTTACTTGCCATTTCTCATCCATTTCGGTTTAAACACTCGGACACTTATTCAGACCCTCCTCCATGAGGGCAGATTTGTAATTATGGTGTTTACTTGCCATTTCTCATGCATTAGGGTTTAAACACTCGGACACTTTTTCGGACCCTCTTGCATGGTGGCAGATATGTAATTATGATGTTTATTTGCCATTTCTAATGCATTAGGGTTTAAGCCGTCGGACACTTATTCAGACCCTCTTGCATGATGGCAGATATGTAATTACGTTGTTTACTTGCCATTTTTCATGCGTTAGGATATAAACACTCTGACACTTATTCGGACCCTCTTGTATGATGGCAGATATGTAATTATGGTGTTTATTTTCCATTTCTCATGCATTAGGGTTTAAATACGCGGACACTTATTCGGGCCCCCTTGCATGATGGCAGATATGTAATTCTGGTGTTTACTTTCCATTTCCTTTGCATTAGGGTTAAAACACTCGGACACTTATTCAGACCCTCCTGCATGATGGCCGATATGTAATTACGGTGTTTACTTGCCATTTCTTATCCATTAGGGTTTGAACACTAAGACACTTATTCGAACCCCCTTGCATGATGGCAGATATGTAATTATGATGTTTATTTGCCATTTCGCACGCATTAGGGTTTAAACACTCAGGCACTTATTCGGACCCACTTGCATGATGGCAGGTATGTAATTATGGTGTTTACTTGACATTTCTCATGCATTAGGGTTTGAACACTCGGACACTTATTCAGACCCTCTTGCAAGATGGCAGATATGTAATTATGGTGTTTACTTGCCATTTCTCATGCATTAGGGTTTAAGCACTCGGACACTTATTCGGACCCCGTTGCATGATGGCAGATATGTAATTATGGTGTTTATTTGCCATTTCTCATGCATTAAGGTTTCAACACTCGGACAACTATTCGGACCCTCTTGCATGATAGCAGATATGTAATTGTGGTGTCTATTTGCCATTTCTCATGCATTAGGGTTTAAACACTCGGACACTTATTCAGACCCTCCTGCATGATGGCCGATATGTAATTACGGTATTTACTTGCCATTTCTTATGCATTAGGGTTTAAACACTCAGACACTTATTCGGACCCTCTTGCATGGTGGCAGATATGTAATTATGCTGTTTATTTGCCATTTCGCATGCGTTAGGGATTAAACACTCTGACACTTATTCGGACCCCCTTGCATAATGGCAGATATGTAATTATGGTGTTTACATGCCATTTCTCATGCATTAGGGTCTGAACATTCGGACACTTATTAAGACCCTCTTTCAAGATGGCAGATATGTAATTGTGGTGTTTCCTGGCCATTTCTTTTGCATTGGGGTTTATACACTCGGACAATTATTCGGACCCTCTTGCATGATGGCAGATATGTAATTATGGTGTTTGTTTTCCATTTCCCATGCATTAGGGTTTAAACACTCAGACACTTATTCGGACCCTCTTGCATGATGACAGATATGTAATTATGGTGTTCATTTGCCATTTTTCATGCGTTAGGGTTTAAACACTCCGACTCTTATTCGGACCCTCTTGCATGAGAGCAGATATGTAATTGTGCTGTCTATTTGCCATTTCTCATGCATTAGGGTTTAGACACTCGGACACTTATTCAGACCCTCCTGCATGATGGCCGAGATGTAATTACGGTGTTTACTTGCCATTTCTTATGCATTAGGGTTTGAACACTAAGACACTTATTCGAGCCCACTTCCATGATGGAAGATATGTCATTATGGTGTTTACTTGCCATTTCTCATGCATTAGGGTTGGAACACTCGGACACCTATTCAGACCCACTTGCAAGATGACAGATATGTAATTATGGTGTTTACCTGCCATTTCTCATGCATTAGGGTTTAACCACTCAAACACTTATTCAGACCCTCTTGCATGATAGCAGATATGTAATTGTGGTGTCTATTTGCCATTTCTCATGCATTAGGGTTTAAACACTCGGACACTTATTCAGACCCTCTTGCATGATGGCCGATATGGAATTACGGTGTTTACTTGCCATTTCTTATGCATTAGGGTTTAAGCACTCAGACACTTATTCGGACCCTCTTGCATGATGGCAGATATGTAATTATGCTATTTACTTGCCATTTCGCATGCATTAGGGTTTAAACACTCTGACACTTATTCGGACCCTCTTGCATAATGGCAGATATGTAATTATGGTGTTTCCTTGCCATTTCTCATGCGTTAGGGTTTGAACACTCGGACACGATTCGGACCCTCTTTCAAGATGGCAGATATGTAATTATGGTATTTCCTGGCCATTTCTTTTGCATTAGGGGTTAAACACTCGGACAATTATTCGGACCCTCTTGCATGATGGCAGATACGTAATTATGGTGTTCATTTGCCATTTCTCATGCATTAGGGTTTAAACACTCGGATACTTATTCAGACCCTCTTGCATGATGGTAGATATGTAATTATGGTGTTTACTTGCCATTTCTCATCCATTTGGGTTTAAACACTCGGACACTTATTCGGACCCTCCTGCATGAGGGCAGATATGTAATTATGGTGTTTACGTGCCATTTTTCATGCATTACGGTTTAAACACTCGGACACTTTTTTGGACCCTCTTCCATGATGGCAGATATGTAATTGTGGTGTTTATTTGCCATTTCTCATGCATTAGGGTTTAAGCCCTCGGACACTTGTTCGGACCCTATTGCATGATGGCAGATATGTAATTATGGTGTTTACTTGCCATTTCTCATGCATTAGGGTTTAAGCACTCGGACATTTATTCGGACCCTCTTGCATGATGGCAGATATGTAATTATGGTGTTTATTTGCCATTTCTCATGCTTTAGGGTTTAAACCCTCGGACACTTAATCGAACCCTCTTGCATGATGGCAGATATGTAATTATGGTGTTTACTTCCCATTTTTCATGCATTAGTGTTTAAACACTCGGACACCTATTCGGACCCTCTTGCATGATGGCAGATATGTAATTATGGTGTTTACTTGACATTTCTCGTGCATTAGGGTTTAAACACTCGGACATTTATTCGGACCCTCTTGCATGATGGCAGATATGTAATTATGGTGTTTCTTTGCCATTTTTCAAGCATTAGGGTTTAAACACTCCGACACTTATTCGGACCCTCTTGCATGATGGCAGATATGTAATTATGGTGTTTATTTGTCATTTCTCTTGCATTAGGGTTTAAATACTCGGGCACTTATTCGGACCACGTTGCATGATGACAGATATGTAATTATAGTGTTTACTTGTCATTTCTCATGCATTAGTGTTTAAACAGTCGGACACTTATTCCGCCTCTCTTGCATGATGGCAGATATGTAATTATGGTGTTTACTTGCCATTTCTGTTGCATTACGGTTTAAACACTGGGACAATTATTCGGACCATCTTGCATGATGGCAGATATGTAATTATGGTGTTTATTTGGCATTTCTCATGCATTAGGGTTTAAGCCTTCGGACACTTATTCGGACCCTCTTGCACGATGGCAGATATGTAATTATGGTGTTTACTTGCCATTTCTCATGCATTAGGGTTTAAGCACTCGGACACTTATTCGGATCCTCTTGCATGTTGGCATATATGTAATTACGGTGTTTATTTTCCATTTCTCATGCATTAGGGTTTAAACCCTCGGACACTTATTCGGACCCTCTTGCATGATGGCAGATATGTAATTATGGTATTTATTTGCCATTTCTCATGTATTAGGTTTTAAATATTCGGACACTTATTTGGACCCCCTTGCATGATCGCAGATATGTATTTCTGGTGTTTACATGTCATTTCCCATGCATTAGGGTTTAAACAATCGGACACTTACTCCGACCCTCTTGTATGATGGCTGATATGTAATTATGGTGTTTACTTGCCATTTCCTTTCCATTACGGTTTAAACACTCGGACACTTATTCAGACCCTCCTGCATCATGGCAGATATGTAATTATGGTGGTTACTTGTCATTTCTCATGCATTTGGGTTTAAACACTCAGACACTTATTCCGACCCTCTTGCATGATGGCAGATATGTAATTATGGTGTTTTATTCCGACCCTCTTGTATGATGGCAGATATGTAATTATGGTGTTTACTTGCCATTTCCTTTCCATTACGGTTTAAACACTAGGACACTTATTCAGACCCTCCTGCATCATGGCAGATATGTAATTATGGTGGTTACTTGTCATTTCTCATGCATTTGGGTTTAAACACTCAGACACTTATTCTGACCCTCTTGCATGATGGCAGATCTGTAATTATGGTGTTTACCTGCCATTTTTGTTGCATTAGGGTTTAAACACTCGGACCCTTATTCAGACCCTCCCGCATGATGGTAGATATGTAATTATGGTGTTTACTTGTCATTTCTCATGCATTAGGGTTTAAACACTCAGACACTTATTCCGACCCTCTTGCATGATGGCAGATATGTAATTATGGTGTTTACTTGCCATTTCTGTTGCATTAGGGTTTAAACACTCGAACAATTATTCGGACCCTCTTGCGTGATGGCGGATACGTAATTATGGTGTTTACTTGCCATTTCTCATGCATTAGGGTTTAAGCACTGGGAAACTTATTCGGACCCTCTTGCATGATGGAAGATATGTAATTATGGTGTTTACTTGCCGTTTCTCATGCATTAGAGATTAAACACTCGGACACTTATTCAGACCCTCTTGCATGATGGCAGATATGTAATTATGGTGTTTACTTGCCATTTTTCATGCATTAGGCTTTAAACACTCGGACACTTTTTCGGACCCTCTTGCATTATGGCAAATATGGAATTATGGTGTCTATTTGCCATTTCTCATGCTTTAGGGTTTATACCCTCGGACACTTATTCGGACCCTCTTGCATAATGGCAGATATGTAATTATGGTGTTTACTTGCCATTTTTCATGCATTAGGGTGTAAACACTCGGACACTTATTCGGACCCTCTTGCATGATGGCAAATATGTAATTATGGTGTTTATTTGCCAATTCTCTAGCATTAGGGTTTAAATACTCGGACACTTATTCGGACCCCTTGCATGATGGCAGATATGTAATTATGGAGTTTACTTGCCATTTTTCATGCATTAGGGTTTAAACACTCCGACACTTATTCGGACTCTCTTGCACGATGGCAGATATGTAATTATTGTGTTTATTTGCCATTTCTCATGCATTAGGGTTTAAATACTCGGACACTTATTCGAACCCACTTGCATGATGGCAAATATGTAATTATGGTGTTTACTTGTCATTTCTCATGCATTAAGGTTTAAACACTCGGACACTTATTCTGACCCTCTTGCATGATGGCAGATATGTAATTATGGTGTTTACTTGCCATTTCTGTTGCATTAGGGTTTAAACATTAGGACAATTATTCGGACCCTCTTGCATGATGGAAGATATGTAATTATGGTGTTTACTTGCCATTTCTCATGCATTAGGGTTTAAGCACTCGGACACTTATCGTTTAAACACTCCGACACTTATTTGGATCCTCTTGCATCATGACACATATGTAATTATTGTGTTTATTTTTCTTTTCTCATGCATTAGGGTTTAAATACTCGGACACTTATTCGGACCCCTTTGCATGATGGCTGATATGTAATTTTGGTGTTTACTTGTCATTTCTCATGCATTAGGGTTTAAACACTCGGACACTTATTCCGACCCTCTTGCATGGTGGCAGAAATGTAAATTTGATGTTTACTTGCCATTTCTGTTGCATTAGGGTTTGAACACTCGGACACTTATTTAGACCCTCTTGCATGATGGCAGATATGTAATTGTGATGTTTACTTGCCATTTCTTTTGCATTTGGGTTTGAACACTCGGACAATTATTCGGACCATCTTGCAAGATGGCAGATATGTCATCATGATGTTTACTTGCCATTTTTCATGCATTAGGGTTTAAACACTCGGACACTTATTCGGACCCTCTTGCACGGTGGCAGATATGTAATTGTGGTGTTTATTTGCCATTTCTGATGCATTAGGGTTTAAATACTCGAAAACTTATTTGGACCCCCTCGCATGATGGCAGATATGATATTATGGTGTTTACTTGCCATTTTTCATGTATTCGGGTTCAAACATTCGGACACTTATTCGGACCCTCTTGCATGATGGCAGATATGTAATTATGGTGTTTATTTGCCATTTCTCATGCATTAGGGTTCAAATACTCAGACACTTCTTCGGACCCCCTTGCATGATAGCAGATATGTAATTATGGTGTTTACTTGCTATTTCTCATGCATTAGGGTTTGAACACTCAGACACTTATTCAGACCCTCTTGGATGGTGGCAGATATGTAATTGTAGTGTTTACTTGTCATTTCTCATGCATTAGGGTTTAAACACTCGGACAATTATTCGGACCATTTTGCATGATGGCAGATATGAAATCATGGTGTTTACTTTCCATTTCTCATACATTAGGGTTTAAACACTCGGACACTTATTCGGACCCTATTGCATGATGGCAGATATGTAATTATGCTGTTTATTTGCCATTGTCATGCATCAGGGTTTAAACACTCAGACACTTATTCGGACCCTCTTGCATGGTGGCAGATATGTAATCATGGTGTTTACTTGCCATTTCTCATGCATTAGGGTTTGAACACTCGGACACTTATTCAGACCCTCTTGCATGATGACAGATATGTAATTATGGTGTTTACTTGCCATTTCTCTTGCATTTGGGTTTCAACACTCGGACATTTATTCGGACCATCTTGCATGATGGCAGATATGAAATCATGGTGTTTACTTGCCATTTCTCATGTATTAGGTTTAAACACTCGGACACTTATTCGGACCCTCTTGCGTGATCGCAGATATGTAAGGAATTTTCCATTTCCCATGCATTAGGGTTTAAACACTCAGACAGTTATTCGGACCCTCTTGCATGATGGCAGATATGTAATTATGGTGTTTATTTGTCATTTGTCTGCATTAGGGTTCAAACACTCGGACACTTATTCGGACCCTCTTGCATGATGGCAGATATGTAACTCTGGTGTTTACTTGCCATTTCTCATGCAGTAGGGTTTAAGCACTCGGACACTTATTCGGACCCTCTTGCATGATTGCAGATATGTAATTGTGGTGTCTGTTTTCCATTTCCCGTGCATTAGGGTTTAAACATTCGGACACTTATTCAGACCCTCCTGCATGATGGCAGATATGTAGTTACGGTGTTTACTTGCCATTTCTTATGCATTAGGGTTTAAACACTCAGACAGTTATTCGGACCCTCTTGCATGATGGCAGATATGTAATTATGGTGTTTATTTTCCATTTCTCATGCGTTAGGGTTTAAACACTCGGATACTTATTCGGACCATATTGCATGATGGTAGATATGTAATTATGGTGTTTACTTGCCATTTCTCATGCATTTGGGCTTACACACTCGGACACTTATTCAGACCCTCCTGCATGAGGGCAGATTTGTAATTACGGTGTTTACTTGCCATTTCTCATGCATTAGGGTTTCAACACTCGGACAGTTATTCGGACCCACTTGCTTGACGACACATATGTAATTATGAAGTTTATTTGTCATTTATCATGCATTAGAGTTTAAATACTCGGACACTTATTCCGACCCCCTTGCACGATGGCAGATATGTAATTATGGTGTTTACTTGCCATTTCTTTTGCATTAGGGTTTAAACACTCAGACACTTATTTCCACCCTTTTGCACGATGGTGAATATGTAATTATGGTGTTTACTTGCCATTTCTTTCGCATTAGGGTTTAAACACTCGAACAATTATTCAGACTCTCTTGCATGATGGCAGATATGTAATTATGGTGTGTACTTGCCATTTCTCATGCATTACGGTTTAAGCACTCGAACACTTATTCGGACCCTCTTGCATGATGGCAGATATGTAAATACGGTGTTTATTTGCCATTTCTCATGCATTAGGGTTTAAACACTCAGACACTTATTCGGACCCTCTCGCATGATGGCAGATATGTGATTATGGGGTTTACTTGCCATTTTTCATGTATGGTGGTTCAAACAATCGGACACTTATTCGGACCCTCTTGCATGATGGAAGATATGTAATTGCGGTGTTTATTTGCCATTTCTCTTGCGTTAGGTTTTAAATACTCAGACACTTATTCGGACCCCCTTGCATGATGGCAGATATGTAATTATGGTGTTTACATGTCATTTCTCATGCATTAGGGTTCAAACACTCGGACACTTATTCGGACCCTCTTGCATGATGGCAGATATGTAACTGTGGTGTTTACTTGCCATTTCTCATGCAGTAGGGTTTAAGCACTCGGACACTTATTCGGACCCTCTTGCATGATTGCAGATATGTAATTGTGGTGTCTGTTTTCCATTTCCCGTGCATTAGGGTTTAAACATTCGGACACTTATTCAGACCCTCCTGCATGATGGCAGATATGTAGTTACGGTGTTTACTTGCCATTTCTCATGCATTAGGGTTTAAACCCTCAGACACTTATTCGGACCCTCTCGCATGATGGCAGATATGTGATTATGGTGTTTACTTGCCATTTCTCATGCATTAGGGTTTGAACACTCGGACACTTACTCAGACCCTCTTGTATGATGGCAGATATGTAATTGTGGTGTTTACCTGCCATTTCTTTTGCATTAGGGTTTAAACACTCGGACAATTATTCGGACCATCTTGCATGATAGCAGATATGTAATCATGGTGTCTACTTGTCATTTCTCTTGCGTTCGGGTTTAAACACTCGGACCCTTATTCGGACCCTCTTGTATGATGGCTGATATGTAATTATGGAGTTTATTTTCCATTTCTCATGCATTAGGGTTTAGACACTCATACACTTATCAGGAGCCTCTTGCATGATGGCAGATATGCAACTATGGTGTTTGTTTTCCATTTCTCATGCATTGGGGTTCAAATCCTCGGACACATATTTGGACCCTCTTGCATGATGGCAGATATGTAATTATGGTGTTTACTTGCCATTTGCCATGCATTAGGGTTCAAACATTCCGACACATATTCGAACCCTCTTGCATGATGGCAGATATGTAATTATGGTGTTTATTTGCCATTTCTCATGCATTAGGGTTTAAATACTTGGACACCTATTCGGACCCCCTTGCATGATGGCAGATATGTAATTTTGGTGTTTACATGTCATTTCTCATGCATTAGGGTTTAAACACTCGGACACTTATTCGAATCCTCTTGCATGATGGCAGATATGTAATTATGGTGTTTTTACTTGCCATTTCTTTTGCATTAGGGTTTCAACACTCGGACAATTATTCGGACCCTCTTGCATGATGGCAGATATGTAATTATGGTGTTTATTGGCCATTTCTCATGCATTAGGGTTTAAGCACTCGGACACTTGTTTGGACCCTCTTGCATGATGGCAGATATGTAATTATGGTGTTTATTTTCCATTTCTCATCCATTAGGGTTTAAACACTCGGACACTAATTCAGAGCCTCCTGCATGATGGCAGATACGTAGTTAAAGGGTTTACTTGCCATTTCTTATGCATTAGGGTTTAAACACTCAGGCACTTATTCGAACCCTCTTGCATGATGGCAGATATGTAATCATGGTGTCTACTTTCCATTTCTCATGCATTAGGGTTTAAACACTCGGACACTTATTCAGATCCGTTTGCATGATGGCAGATATGTAACTATGGTGTTTATTTACCATTTCTCATACATTAGTGTTTAAACACTCAAACACTTATTCGGACCCTCTTGCATGATGGCAGATATGTAATTATGGTGTTTATTTGCCATTTCTCAAGCATTAGGGTTTAAACCCTCGGACACTTATTCGGACCCTCTTGCATGATGGAAGATATGTAACTATGGTGTTTACCTGCCATTTTTCATGCATTAGGGTTTAAACACTCGGACACTTATTTGGACCCTCTTGCATGAAGGCAGATATGTAATTATGGTGTTTATTTGTCATTTGTCATGCATTAGGGTTTAAATCTCGGACACTTATTCGGACCCCTTGCATGATGGCAGATAGGTAATTATGGGGTTTACTTGTCATTTCTCATGCATTAGGGTTTAAATCCTCGGGCAGTTATTCGGAATCTCTTGCATGATGGCAGATATGTAACTATGGTGTTTACTTGCCATTTTTCATGCATTAGGGTTTAAGCTCTCCGACACCTATTCGGACCCTCTTGCACGATGGCAGATATGTAATTGTGGTGTTTATTTGTCATTTCTCATGCATTATGGTTTAAATACTCGGACACTTATTCGGACCTCTTGCATTATGGCAGATATGTAATTATGGTGTTTACTTGCCATTTCTTTTGCATTAGGGTTTACACACTCGGGCAATGATTCAGACCCTCTTGCATGATGGCAGATATGTGATTATGGTGTTTACTTGCCAATTCTCATGCATTAGGGTTTAAGCACTCGGACACTTATTCGGACCCTCTTGCATGATGGTAGATATGTAATTAGGGTGTTTATTTGCCATTTATCATGCATTAGGGTTTAAACACTCGGACACTTATTCAGACCCTCCTGCATGGTGGCAGATATGTAATTACGGTGTTTACTTGCCATTTCTTATACATTAGGGTTTAAACACTCAAACACTTATTCAGAACCTCTTGCATGATGGCAGATATGTAATTATGCTGTTTATTTGCCACTTCTCATGCATTAGGGTTTAAACACTCAGACACTTATTCGAACCCTCTTGCATGATGGCAGATATGTAATTATGGTGTTTTCTTGCCATTTCTCATGCATTAGGGTTTGAACACTCGGACACTTATTCAGACCCTGTTGCATGATGGCAGATATGTAATTATGGTGTTTACTTGCCATTTCTTTGCATTAGGGTTTAATCACTCGGACAATTATTCGAACCATCTTGCTTGATGGCAGATATGTAATCATGGTGTTTACGTGCCATTTGTCATGCATTAGGGGTTAAACACTCAGACACTTATTCGGACCCTCTTGTATGATGGCAGATATTTTATTATGGCGTTTATTTTCCATTTCTCATGCATTAGGGTTTTAACACTCAGACACTTATTCGGACCCTCTTGCATGATGGCAGATATGTAATTAGGGTGTTTATTTGCCATTTCTCATGCATTAGTGTTTAAACCCTCGGACACTTATTCGGACGCCCTCGCATGATGGCAGATATGTGACTATGGTGTTTAGTTGCCATTTTTCATGCATTGGGGTTTAAACACTCGGACACTTATTCTGACCCTCTTGCATGATGGCAGATATCTAATTATGGTGTTTACTTGTCATTTCTCATGCATTAGGGTTTAAACACTCGGACACTTATTCCGACCCTGTTGCATGATGGCAGATATGTAATTATGGTGTTTACTTGCCATTTCATTTGCATTAGGGCTTAAACACTCGGACAATTCTTCGGACCCTCTTGCATTATGGCAGATATGTAATTATGGTGTTTACTTGACATTTCTGATGCATTACGGTTTAAGCACTCGGACACTTATTCGGACCCTCTTGCATGATGGCAGATATGTAATTATGGTGTCTATTTGCCATTTGTCATGCATTAGGGTTTAAACACTCAGACACTTATTCAGACCCTCCTGCATGATGGCAGATATGTAATTACGGTGTTTACTTGCCATTTCTTATGCATTAGGATTTTAACACTCAGACACTTATTTGGACCCTCCTGCATGATGGCAGATATGTAATTATGCTATTTATTTGCCATTTCGCATGCACTAGGGTTTAAACACTCAGACACTTATTCGGACCCTCTTGCATGATGGCAGATATGTAATTATGGGGTTTACTTGCCACTTCTCATGCATTAGGGTTTGAACACTCGGACACTTATTCAGACCCTCTTGCATGATGCCAGATGTGTAATTATGGGATTTACTTGCCATTTCTTTTGCATTACGGTTTAAACACTCGGACAATTATTTGGACCCACCTGCAGGATGGCAGATATGTAATTATGGTGTTTATTTGCCATTTCTCATGCATTAGGGTTTAAACCCTCGGACACTTATTCGGACCGTCTTGCATGATGGCAGATATGTAACTATGGTGTTTACTTGCCATTTGTCATGCATTAGGGTTTAAACACTCAGACACTTATTCGGACCCTCTTGTATGATGGCAGATATTTTATTATGGCGTTTATTTTCCATTTCTCATGCATTAGGGTTTAAACACTCAGACACTTATTCGGACCCTCTTGCATGATGGCAGATATGTAATTAGGGTGTTTATTTGCCATTTCTCATGCATTAGTGTTTAAACCCTCGGACACTTATTCGGACCCCCTCGCATGATGGCAGATATGTAACTATGGTGTTTACTTGCCATTTTTCATGCATTAGGGTTTAAACACTCGGACACTTATTCAGACCCTCTTGCATGATGGCAGATATCTAATTATGGTGTTTATTTGTCATTTCTCATGCATTGGGGTTTAAATACTCGGACACTTATTCGGATCCCTTTGCATGATGGCAGATATGTAATTATGGTGTTTACTTGTCATTTCTCATGCATTAGGGTTTAAACACTCAGACACTTATTCAGACCCTCCTGCATGATGGCAGATATGTAATTACGGTGTTTACTTGCCATTTCTTATGCATTAGGATTTTAACACTCAGACACTTATTTGGACCCTCCTGCATGATGTCAAATATGTAATTATGCTGTTCATTTGCCATTTCGCATGCATTAGGGCTTAAACACTCAGACACTTATTCGGACCCTCTTGCATGATGGCAGATATGTAATTATGGTGTTTACCTGCCACTTCTCATGCATTAGGGTTTGAACACTCGGACACTTATTCAGACCCTCTTGCATGATGCCAGATATGTAATTATGGGATTTACTTGCCATTTCTTTTGCATTACGGTTTAAACACTCGGACAATTATTTGGACCCTCTTGCAGGATGGGAGATATGTAATTGTGGTGTTTATTTGCCATTTCTCATGCATTAGGGTTTAAACCCTCGGACACTTATTCGGACCGTCTTGCATGATGGCAGATATGTAACTATGGTGTTTACTTGGCATTTTTCATGCATTAGGATTTAAACACTCGGATACTTCTTCGGACCCTCTTGCATGATGGCAGATATGTAATTATGTTATTTATTTTCCATTTCTCATGCATTAGGGTTTAAACACTCGGTCAATTGTTCGGACCATCTTGCATGGTGGCAGATATGTAATGAAGGTGTTTACTTGCCATTTCTCATGCATTAGGGTTTAAACACTCGGACACTTATTTGGATCCTCTGGCATGATGGCAGATATGTAATTATGGTGTTTATTTGCCATTTCTCATGCATTAGGCTTTAAACACTCAGACACTTATTTGGACCCTCTTGCATGATGGAAGATATGTAACTATGGTGTTTACCTGCCATTTTTCTTGCATTAGGGTTCAAACACTCGGACACTTATTCGGACCCTCTTGCATGATGGCAGATATGTAATTATGGTGTTTATTTGTCATTTGTCATGCATTAGCGTTTAAATACTCGGACACTTATTCGGACCCCCTTGCATTTTGGCAGATATGTAATTATGGGGTTAGTTGTCATTTCTCATGCATTAGGGTTTAAATCCTCGGACAGTTATTCGGACCCTCTTGCATGATGGCAGAAATGTAATTATGGTGTTTACTTGCCATTTTTCATGCATTAGGGTTTAAACTCTCCGACTCCTACTCGGACCCTCTTGCATGATGGCAGATATGTAGATATGGTGTTTATTTGTCATTTCTCATGCATTAGGGTTTAAATACTCGGACACTTATTCGGACCTTTTGCATGATGGCAAATATGTAATTATGGTGTTTACTTGCCATTTCTTTTGCATTAGGGTTTAAACACTCGGGCAATGATTCGGACCCTCTTGCATGATCGCAGAAATGTAATTATGGTGTTTACTTGCCATTTCTCATGCATTAGGGTTTAAGCACTCGAACACTTATTCGGACCCTCTTGCATGATGACAGATATGTAATTATGGTGTTTATTTGCCATTTATCATGCATTAGGGGTTTCAACACTCGGACACTTTTTCAGACCCTCCTGCATGATGGCAGATATGTAATTACGGTGTTTACTTGCCATTTCTTATGCATTAGGATTTTAACACTCAGACACTTATTTGGACCGTCCTGCATGATGTCAGATATGTAATTATGCTGTTTATTTGCCATTTCGCATGCATTAGGGCTTAAACACTCAGACACTTATTCGGACCCTCTTGCATGATGGCAGATATGTAATTATGGTGTTTACTTGCCACTTCTCATGCATTAGGGTTTGAACACTCGGACACTTATTCAGACCCTCTTGCAAGATGCCAGATATGTAATTATGGGATTTACTTGCCATTTCTTTTGCATTACGGTTTAAACACTCGGACAATTATTTGGACCCTCTTGCAGGATGAGAGATATGTAATTGTGGTGTTTATTTGCCATTTCTCATGCATTAGGGTTTAAACCCTCGGACACTTATTCGGACCGTCTTGCATGATGGCAGATATGTAACTATGGTGTTTACTTGGCATTTTTCATGCATTAGGATTTAAACACTCGGATACTTAGTCGGACCCACTTGCATGACGGCAGATATGTAATTATGTTGTTTATTTTCCATTTCTCATGCATTAGGGTTTAAACACTCGGTCAATTGTTCGGACCATCTTGCATGATGGCAGATATGTAATTATGGTGTTTATTTGTCATTTGTCATGCATTAGGGTTTAAATACTCGGACACTTATTCGGACCCCCTTGCATTTTGGCAGATATGTAATTATGGGGTTAGTTGTCATTTCTCATGCATTAGGGTTTAAATCCTCGGACAGTTATTCGGACCGTCTTGCATGATGGCAGAAATGTAATTATGGTGTTTACTTGCCATTTTTCATGCATTAGGGTTTAAACTCTCCGACACCTATTCGGACCCTCTTGCATGATGGCAGATATGTAGATATGGCGTTTATTTGTCATTTCTCATGCATTAGGGTTTAAATACTCGGACACTTATTCGGACCTTTTGCATGATGCCAGATATGTAATTATGGTGTTTACTTGCCATTTCTTTTGCATTAGGGTTTAAACACTCGGGCAATGATTCGGACCCTCTTGCATGATCGCAGAAATGTAATTATGGTGTTTACTTGCCATTTCTCATGCATTAGGGTTTAAGCACTCGGACACTTATTCGGACCCTCTTGCATGATGGCAGATATGTAATTATGGTGTTTATTTGCCATTTATCATGTATTAGGGTTTCAACACTCGGACACTTATTCAGACCCTCCTGCATGATGGCGAATATGTAATTATGGTGTTTACTTGCCATTTCTTATACATTAGGGTTTAAACACTCAGACACATATTCGGACCCTCTTGCATGATGGCAGATATGTAATTATGGTGTTTACTTGCCATTTCTCATGCATTAGGGTTTAAACACTCGGACACGTATTCGGACCCTCTTGTATGATGGCAGATATCTAATTATGGTGTTTATTTGTCATTTCTCATGCATTAGGGTTTAAATACTCGAACACTTATTCGGATCCCCTTGCATGATGGCGGATATGTAATTGTGGTGTTTACTTGTCATTTCTCATGGATTAGGGTTTAAACACTTGGACATTTATTCTGACCCTGTTGCATGATGGCAGATATGTAATTGTGGTGTTTACTTGCCATTTCTTTTGCATTAGGGCTTAAACACTCGGACAATTCTTCGGACCCTCTTGCATGATGGCAGATATGTAATTATGGTGTTTACTTGCCATTTCTAATGCATTAGGGTTCAAGCACTCGGACACTTATTCGGACCCTCTTGCATGATGGCAGATATGTAATTATGGTGTCTATTTGCCATTTGTCATGCATTAGGGTTTAAACACCCAGACACTTATTCAGACCCTCCTGCATGATGGCGGATATGTAATTACGGTGTTTACTTGCCATTTCTTATGCATTAGGGTTTAAACACTCAGACACTTATTCGGACCCTCTTGCATGATGGCAGATATGTAATTATGCCGTTTATTTGCCATTTTGCATGCACTTGGGTTTAAACACTCAGACACTTATTCGGACCCTCCTGCATGATGGCAGATATGTAATTATGGTGATTACTTGCCACTTCTCATGCAATAGGGTTTGAACACTCGGACACTTATTCAGACCCTCTTGCATGATGCCAGATATGTAATTATAGTGTTTACTTGCCATTTCTTTTGCATTAGGGTTTAAGCACTCGAACAATTATTTGGACCCTTTTGCATGATGGCAGATATGTAATTATGGTGTTTATCTGCCATTTCTCATGCATCAGGGTTTAAACCCTCGGACACTTATTCGGACCCTCTTGCATGATCGCAGATATGTAACTATGGTGTTTACTTGCCATTTTTTCATGCATTAGGGTTTAAACACTCGGACATTTATTCAGGCCCTCTTGCATGATGGCAGATATGTAATTATGGTGTTTACTTGCCATTTTTCATGCATTTGGGTTTAAACTCTCCGACACCTATTCAGACCCTCTTGCATGATGGCAGATATGTAATTATGGTGTTTATTTGTCATTTCTCATGCATTAGGGTTTACTTACTCGGACACTTATTCGGACCTCTTGCATGATGGCAGATATGTAATTATGGTGTTTACTTGCCATTTCTCTTGCATTAGGTTTTAAACACTCGGGCAATGATTCGGACCCTTTTGCCTGATGGCAGATATGTAATTATGGTGTTTTACTTGCCATTTCTCATGCATTAGGGTTTAAGCACTCGGACACTTATTCGGACCCTCTTGCATGATGGCAGATATGTAATTATGGTGTTTATTTGCCATTTCTCATGTATTTGGGTTCAAACACTCGGACACTTATTCAGACCCTCTTGCATGATGGCAGATATGTAATTATGGTTATTACTTGCCATTTCTTTTGCATTAGGGTTTAAACACTCGGACAATTATTCTGACCATCATGCATGAAGGCAGATATGTAATCAGGGTGTTTACTTGCCATTTCTCATGCATTAGGGTTTAAACACTCGGACTCTTTTTCCGACCCTCTTGCAAGATGGCAGATATGCAATTATGGTGTTTATTTTCCATTTCTCTTGCATTAGGGTTTAAACACTCAGACACTAATTCGGACCCTCTTGCATGATGGCAGATATGTAATTATGGTGTTTATTTGCCATTTCTCATGCATTAGGATTTAAATACTCGGACACTTATTCGGACCCGCTTGCATGATGGCAGATAAGTAATTATGGTGTTTACTTGTCATTTCTCATGCGTTAGGCTTCAAACACTCGGACACTTATTCCGACCCTCTTGCATGATGGCAGATATGTAATTATGGTGTTTACTTGCCATTTCTCATGCATTAGGGTTTAAGCACTCGGACACTTGTTCGGACCCTCTTGCATGATGGCAGATATGTAATTATGGTGTTTATTTACCATTTCTCATGCATTAGGGTTTAAACACTCGGACAATGATTCGGACCCTCTGGCATGATGGCAGATATGTAATTATGGTGTTTACTTGCCATTTCTCATTCATTAGGGTTTTAGCACTCGGACACATATTCGGACCCTCTTGCCTGATGGTAGATATGTAATTACGGTGTTTATTTGCCATTTCCAGGCATTAGGGTTTAAACACTCGGACACTTATTCAGACCCTCCTGCGTGATGGCAGATATGTAATTACGTTGTTTACTTGCCATTTCTTATGCATTATGGTTTAAACACTCAGACACTTATTCGAAACCGCTTGCATGATGGCAGATATGTAATTATGCTGTTTATTTGCCATTTCTCATGCATTAGGGTTTAAACACTCAGACACTTATTCGGACCCTCTTGCATGATGGCAGATATGCAATTATGGTGTTTACTTGCCATTTCTCATGCATTAGGGTTTGAACAATCGGACAGTTATTCAGACCCTCTTGCATGATGGCAGATATGTAATTATGTTGTTTACTTGCCATTTCTTTTGCATTTGGGTTTAAACACTCGGACAATTTTTCAGACCCTGTTGCATGATGGCAGATATGTAACTATGGTGTTTACTCGCCATTTCTCACGCATTAGGGTTTAAGCACTCGGACACTTATTCGGACCCCCTTGCATGATGGCAGATATGTAATTATGGAGTTTATTTTCCATTGATCATGCATTAGGGTTTAAACACTCGGACACCTATTCAGACCCTCCTGCATGATGGCAGATATGTAATTACGGTGTTTACTTGCCATTTCTTATGCATTAGGGTTTAAACACTCAGACACTTATTCAGATCCCCTTGCATGATCGCAGATATGTAATTATGCTCTTTATTCGCCATTTCTCATGCATTAGGGTTTAAACACCCGGACAGTTATTCTGACCCTGTTGCATGATGGCAAATATGTAATTATGGTGTTTACTTGCCATTTCTTTTGCATTAGGGCTTAAACACTCGGACAATTCTTCGGATCCTCTTGCATGATGGCAGATATGTAATTATGGTGTTTACTTGCCATTTCTAATGCATTAGGGTTCAAGCACTCGGACACTTATCCGGACCCTCTTGCATGATGGCAGATATGTAATTATGGTGTCTATTTGCCATTTGTCATGCATTAGGGTTTAAACACTCAGACACTTATTCAGACCCTTCTGCATGATGGCGGATATGTAATTACGGTGTTTACTTGCCATTTCTTATGCATTAGGGTTTAAACACTTAGACACTTATTCGGACCCTCTTGCATGATGGCAGATATGTAATTATGCCGTTTATTTGCCATTTTGCATGCACTAGGGTTTAAACACTCAGACACTTATTCAGACCCTCTTGCATGATGGCAGATATGTAATTATGGTGATTACTTGCCACTTCTCATGCATTAGGGTTTGAACACTCGGACACTTATTCAGACCCTCTTGTATGATGCCAGATATGTAATTATGGTGTTTACTTGCCATTTCTTTTGCATTAGGGTTTAAGCACTCAAACAATTATTTGGACCCTCTTGCATGATGGCAGATATGTAATTATGGTGTTTATTTGCCATTTCTCATGCATCAGGGTTTAAACCCTCGGACACTTATTTGGACCCTCTTGCATGATGGAAGATATGTAACTATGGTGTTTACCTGCCATTTTTCTTGCATTAGGGTTCAAACACTCGGACACTTATTCTGACCCACTTGCATGATGGCAGATATGTAATTATGGTGTTTATTTGTCATTTCTCATGCATTAGGGTTTAAATACTCAGACACTTATTCGGACCCCCTTGTATTTTGGCAGATATGTAATTATGGGGTTAGTTGTCATTTCTCATGCATTAGGGTTTAAATCCTCGGACAGTTATTCGGACCCTCTTGCATGATGGCAGATATGTAATTATGGTGTTTATTTGTCATTTCTCATGCATTAGGGTTTAAATACTCGGACACTTATTCGGACCTCTTGCATGATGGCAGATATGTAATTATGGTGTTTACTTGCCATTTCTCTTGCATTAGGGTTTAAACACTCGGGCAATGATTGGGACCCTTTTGCATGATGGCAGATATGTAATTATGGTGTTTTACTTGCCATTTCTCATGCATTAGGGTTTAAGCACTCGGACACTTATTCGGACCGTCTTGCATGATGGCAGATATGTAATTATGGTGTTTATTTGCCATTTCTCATGTATTTGGGTTCAAACACTCGGACACTTATTCAGACCCTCTTGCATGATGGCAGATATGTAATTATGGTTATTACTTGCCATTTCTTTTGCATTAGGGTTTAAACGCTCGGACAATTATTCTGACCATCATGCATGAAGGTAGATATGTAATCAGGGTGTTTACTTGCCATTTCTCATGCATTAGGGTTTAAACACTCGGACTCTTTTTCCGACCCTCTTGCAAGATGGCAGATATGTAATTATGGTGTTTATTTTCCATTTCTCTTGCATTAGTGGTTAAACACTTTGACACTAATTTGGACCCTCTTGCATGATGGCAGATATGTAATTATGGTGTTTATTTCCATTTCTCTCGCATTAGGGGTTAAACACTCAGACACTTATTCGGACCCTCTTGCATGATGGCAGATATGTAATTATGGTGTTTATTTGCCATTTCTCATGCATAGGATTTAAATACTCGGACACTTATTCGGACCCGCTTGCATGATGGCAGATAAGTAATTATGGTGTTTACTTGTCATTTCTCATGCGTTAGGCTTCAAACACTCGGACACTTATTCCGACCCTCTTGCATGATGGCAGATATGTAATTATGGTGTTTACTTGCCATTTCTGTAACATTAGGGTTTAAACACTCGGACAACTATTCGGACGCTCTTGCATGATGGCAGATATGTAATTGTGGTGTTTATTTACCATTTCTCATGCATTAGGGTTTAAACACTCGGACAATGATTCGGACCCTCTAGCATGATGGCAGATATGTAATTATGGTGTTTACTTGCCATTTCTCATGCATTAGGGTTTTAGCACTCGGACACTTATTCGGACCCTCTTGGCTGATGGTAGATATGTAATTACGGTGTTTATTTGCCATTTCCCAGGCATTAGGGTTTAAACACTCGGACACTTATTCAGACCCTCCTGCGTGATGGCAGATATGTAATTACGTTGTTTACTTGCCATATCTTATGCATTATGGTTTAAACACTCAGACACTTATTCGAAACCGCTTGCATGATGGCAGATATGTAATTATGCTGTTTATTTGCCATTTCTCATGCATTAGGGTTTAAACACTCAGACACTTATTCGGACCCTCTTGCATGATGGCAGATATGCAATTATGGTGTTTACTTTCCAATTCTCATGCACTAGGGTTTGAACACTCGGACAGTTATTCAGACCCTCTTGCATGATGGCAGATATGTAATTATGTTGTTTACTTGCCATTTCTTTTGCATTAGGGTTTAAACACTCGGACAATTATTCGGACCCTGTTGCATGATGGCAGATATGTAACTATGGTGTTTACTCGCCATTTCTCACGCATTAGGGTTTCAGCACTCGGACACTTATTCGGACCCCCTTGCATGATGGCAGATTTGTAATTATGGTGTTTATTTTCCACTGATCATGCATTAGGGTTTAAACACTCGGACACCTATTCAGACCCTCCTGCATGATGGCAGATATGTAATTACGGAGTTTACTTGCCATTTCTTATGCATTAGGGTTTAAACAGTCAGACACTTATTCAGATCCCCTTGCATGATGGCAGATATGTAATTATGCTCTTTATTCGCCATTTCTCATGCATTAGGGTTTAAACACTCGGACAGTTATTCGGACCCCCTTGCGTGATGGCATATATGTAATTATGGTGTTTATTTGCCATTTCTCATGCATTACG
>NW_021024705.1:209974-224328 GCF_004153795.1 Camellia sinensis
CATTTCTCATGCATTAGGGTTTAAACACTCGGACACATATTCAGACCATCCTGCGCGATGGCAGATATGTAATTACGGTGTTTACTTGCCATTTCTTAGGCAATAAGGTTTAAACAATCAGACACTTATTCGGACCCTCCTACATGATGGCAGATATGTAACTATGCTGTTTATTTACCATTTCTCATGCTTTAGGGTTTAAACACTCAGACACTTATTCGGACCCTCTTGCATGATGGCAGATATGTAATTATGGTGTTTACTTGCCATTTCTCATGCATTAGGGTTTGAACACTTGGACACTTATTCAGACCCTCTTGCATGATGGCAGATATGTAACTATGGTGTTTACTTTCCATTTCTTTTGCATAGGGTTTAAACACTCGGACAATTATTCAGACCATCTTCCCTGATGGCAGATATGTAATTACGGTGTTTACTTGCCATTTCTCATGCATTATGGTTTAAACACTCGGACACTTATTCGTACCCTCCTGCATGATGGCAGATATGTAGTTATGGTGTTTATTTTCCATTTCTCATGCGTTAGGGTTTAAACACTCGGACACTTATTCGTACCCTCCTGCATGATGGCAGATACGTAATTATGGTGTTTATTTGCCATTTCTCATGCATTAGGGTTTAAACACTCGGACACTTATTCGGACCCTCTTGCATGATGGCAGATATGTAATTATGGTTTTTATTTGCCATTTCTCATGCATTAGGGTTTAAACACTCGGACACGTATTCAGACCCTCCTGCGCGATGGCAGATATGTAATTACGGTGTTTACTTGCCATTTCTTATGCAATAAGGTTTAAACAATCAGACACTTATTCGGACCCTCCTACATGATGGCAGATATGTAACTATGCTGTTTATTTAACATTTCTCATGCATTA
Organism: Camellia sinensis; assembly: GCF_004153795.1. NCBI lineage: Eukaryota > Viridiplantae > Streptophyta > Magnoliopsida > Ericales > Theaceae > Camellia > Camellia sinensis. The sequence continues at coordinate 210,880 of NW_021024705.1, forward strand.
GGGTTTAAACACTCAGACACTTATTCGGACCCTCTTGCATGATGGCAGATATGTAATTATGGTGTTTACTTGCCATTTCTCATGCATTAGGGTTTAAAAACTCGGACACTTATTCCGACCCTCTTGCATGATGGCAGATATGTAATTATGGTGTTTACTTGCCATTTCTTTTGGATTAGGGTTTAAACACTCGGACAATTATTCGGACCCCCTTGCGTGATGCCAGGTATGTAATTATGGTGTTTAATTGCCATTTCTCCTGCATTAGGGTTTAAGCACTCGGACACTTATTCGGACCCTCTTGCATGATGGCAGATATGTAATTATGGTATTTATTTTCCATTTCTCATGCATTAGGGTTTAATCACTCGGACACTTATTCAAACCCTCCGGCAAGATGGCAGATATGTAATTACGGTGTTTACTTGCCATTTCTTATGCATTAGGGTTTAAACGCTCAGACACTTACTCGGACCCTCTTGGATGATGGCAGATATGTTATTATGCTGTTTATTTTCCATTTCTCATGCATTAGGGTTTAAACACTCAGACAGTTATTCAGACCCTCTTGCATGATGGCAGATATGTAATTATGGTGGTTATTTGCCGTTTCTCATGCATTAGGGTTTGAACATTCGGACACATATTCAGACACTCTTGCGTGATGGCAGATATGTAATTATGGTGTTTACTTGCCATTTCTTTTGCATTAGGGTTTAAACACTCGGACAATTATTCGGAACAACTTGCCTGATGGCAGATATGTAATCTAGGTGTTTACATGCCATTTCTCATTCATTAGGGTTTAAACACTCGGACACTTGTTCGGACCCCCTTGCATGATGGCAGTTATGTAATTATGGTGTTTATTTTCCATTTCTCATGCGTTAGGGTTTAAACACTCAGACAGTTATTCGGACCCTCTTGCATGATGGCAGATATGTAATTACGGTGTTTATTTCCCTTTTCTCATGAATTATGGTTTAAACCCTCGGACACTTATTCGGACCCTCTTGCATGATGGCAGATATGTAATTACGGTTTTTATTTTCCATTTCTCATGCATTAGGGTTTAAACACTCGGACACATATTCAGACCCTCCTGCGTGATGGTAGATATGTAATTACGGTGTTTACTTGCCATTTCTTAGTCAATAGGGTTTAAACAATCAGACACTTATTCGGACCCTCCTGCATGATGGCGGATATGTAACTATGCTGTTTATTTACCATTTCTCATGCATTAGGATTTAAACTCTCAGACACTTATTCGGACCCTCTTGCATGATGGCAGATATGTAATTATGGTGTTTACTTGCCATTTCTCATGCATTAGGGTTTGAACACTCGGACACTTATTCAGACCCTCTTGCATGATGGCAGATATGTAATTATGGTGTTTACTTTCGATTTCTCATGCATTAGGGTTTAAACACTCGGACAGTTATTCAGACCATCTTGCATGATGGCAGAGATGTAATTATGGTGTTTATTTGCCATTTCTCATGCATTACGGTTTAAACACTCGGACAATTATTCAGACCATCTTGCCTGATGGCAAATATGTAATTACGGTGTTTACTTGCCATTTCTCATGCATTATGGTTTAAACACTCGGACACTTATTTGTACCCTCTTGCATGATGGCTGACATGTAATTATGGTGTTTATTTTCCATTTCTCATGCCTTAGGGTTTAAACACTCAGACACTTATTCGGACCCTCTTGGATGATGGCAGATAAGTAATTATGGGGTTTATATTCCATTTCTCATGCATTAGGGCTTAAACCCTCGGACACTTATTCGGACCCTCTTGCATGATCGCAGATATGTAATTATGGTGTTTATTTGCCATTTCTCATGCATTAGGGTTTAAACACTCGGACACATATTCAGACCCTCCTGCGTGATGGCAGATATGTAACTATGCTGTTTATTTACCATTTCTCATGCATTAGGGTTTAAACACTCAGACAGGTATTCAGACCCTCTTGCATGATGGCAGATATGTAATTATGGTGTTTACTTGCCATTTCTTTTGCATTAGGGTTTAAACACTCGGACAATTATTCGGACCATCTTGCATGATGGCAGATATGTAATTACGGTGTTTACTTGCCATTTCTAATGCATTAGGGTTTAAACACTCGAACACTTATTCGGTCCCTTTTGCATGATGGCAGATATGTAATTGCGGTGTTTATTTTCCATTTCTCATGCATTAGGGTTTAAGCACTTGGACACTTATTCGGACCCTCTTGCATGATGGTAGATATGTAATTACGGTGTTTATTTGCCATTTCTCAGGCATTAGGGTTTAAACACTCAGTCACTTATTCGGAACCGCTTGCATGATGGAAGATATGTAAATATGTTGTTTATTTGCCATTTCTCATGCATTAGGGTTTAAATACTCGGACACTTACTCGGACCCTCTTGCATGACGGCACATATGAAATTATCTTGTTTATTTGCCATTTCTCGTGCATTAGGGTTTAAATACTCGGACACTTATTCGGACCCCCTCGCATGATGGCAGATATGTAATTGTGGTGTTTACTCACCATTTCTTTTGCATTAGGGTTTAAACACTCGGACACTTATTCCGACCCTCCTGCATGATGGCGGATATGTAATTATGGTGTTTACTTGCCATTTCTATTGCATTAGGCTTTAAATACTCGGACACTTATTCGGATCCTCTTGCATGATGGCAGATATGTAATTATGGTCTTTACTTGCCATTTCTTTTGCATTAGGGTTTAAACACTCGGACAATTATTCGGACCATCTTGTATGATGGCAGATATGTAATTATGGTGTTTACTTGCCATTTCTCATGCATTAGGGTTTAAACACTCGGACACTTATTCAGACCCTCTTGCATGATGGTAGATATGTAATTATGGTGTTTATTTTCCATTTCTCATGCGTTAGGGTTTCAACACCCATACACTTATTCGGACCCTCTTGCATGATGGCAGAAATGTAATTACGGTGTTTATTTGCCATTTCTCATGCATTAGGGTTTAAACACACGGACACTTATTCAGGCCCTCCTGAATGATGGCAGATATGTAATTAGAGTGTTTACTTGCCATTTCTTATGCATTAGGGTTTAAACACTCAGACAATTATTCGGACCCTCTTGCGTGATGGCATAGACGTAATTATGATGTTTATTTGCCATTTCTCATGCATTAGGGTTTAAACACTCAAACACATATTCGGACCCTCTTGCATGATGGCAGATATGTAATTATGGTGTTTGCTTGCCATTTCTCATGCATTAGGGTTTGAACACTCGGACACTTATTCAGACCCTCTTGCATGATTGCAGATATGTAATTATGGTGTTTATTTTCCATTTCTCATGCATTAGGGTTTAAATACTCGGACACTAATTCGGACCCCTTGCATGATGGCAGAAATGTAATTATGGTGTTTACTTGTCATTTCTCACGCATTAGGGTTTAAACACGCGGACACTTATTCCGACCCTCTAGCATGATGGAAGATATGTAATTATGGTGTTTACTTGCCATTTCTTATGCATTAGGGTGTAAACACTCGGACACTTATTCCGACCCTCTTGCATGATGGCAGATATGTAATTATGGTGTTTCTTTTCCATTTCTTTTTGATTAGGGTTTAAACACTCGGACAATTATTCAGACCCTCTTGCATGATGGCAAATATGTAATTATGGTGTTTATTTGCCATTTCTCACGCATTAGGGGTTAAACACTGGGATACTTATTCGGACCCTCTTGCATGATGGTAGATATGTAATTGTGGTGTTTACTTGCCATTTCTCACGCATTTGGGTTTAAATGGTCGGAAAATTATTCGGACCCTCTTGTATAACGGCACATATGTAATTTTGGTGTTTATTTTCCATTCCTCATGCATTAGGGTTTAAACACTCGAACACTTATTGCGACCCTCTTGCATGATGGCAGATATGTAATTATGGTGTGTACTTGCTATTTCTTTTGCATTAGGATTTAAACACTCGGACAATTATTCGGACCCTCTTGCACGATGGCAGATATGTAATTATGGTGTTTACTTGCCATTTCTCCTGCATTAGGGTTTAAGCACTCGGATACTTATTCGGACCCTTTTGCACGATTCAGATATGTAATTATGGTGTTTTTTTGCCATTTCTCTTGCATTTGGGTTTAAACACTCGGACACTAATTCAGACCCTCCTGCATGATGGCAGATATGTAATTACGGTGTTTACTTGCCATTTCTTTTGCATTAGGGTTTAAACACTCAGACACTTATTCGGACACTCTTGCATGATGGCAGATATGTAATTATGGTGTTTACTTGCCATTTCTCATGCATTAGGGTCTGAACACTCGGACACTTATTCAGACCCTCTTGCATGATGACCGATATGCAATTATGGTGTATATTTGTCATTTCACATGCATTAGGGTTTAAACACTCGGACACTTATTCGGACCCTCTTGTATGATGGCAGATATGTAATTATGGTGTTTACATGCCATTTCTTCTGCATTAGGGTTTGAACACTCCGACAATTATTCGGACCCTCTTTCGTGATGGAAGATATGTAGTTATGGTGTTTACTTGCCATTTCTCATGCATTAGGGTTTAAATACTCGGACACTTATTCCGACCCTCTTGCATGATGGCAGATATGTAATTATGGTGTTTCCTTGCCATTTCTTTTGCATTAGGGTTTAAACACTCGGACCATTATTCGGACCCCCTTGCGTGATGGCAGATATGTAATTATGGTGTTTATTTGCCGTTCCTCATGCATTAGGGTTTAAACACTCGGATACTTATTCGGACCCTCTTGCAAGATGGGAGATATGTAATTATGGTGTTCACCTTCCATTTATCATGCATTTGGGTTTAAACACTCGTACACTTATTCAGACCCTCCTGCATGAGGGCAGATATGTAATTATGGTGTTTACTTGCCATTTCTCATGCATTAGTGTTTAAACACTCGGACACTTATTGGGAACCTTTTGCATGACGGCACATATGAAATTATCATGTTTATTTGCCATTTCTCATGCATTAGGGTTTAAATACACGGACACTTATTCGGACACCCTTGCATGATGCCAGATATGTAATTTCGGTGTTTACTTGCCATTTCTTTTGCATTAGGGTTTAAACACTCGGACACTTATTCGGACCCTCTTGCATGATGGCGGATATGTAATTATGGTGTTTACTTGCCATTTCTTTTGCATTTGGCTTTAGACACTCGGACACTTATTCGGACCCTCTTGCATGATGGTAGATATGTAATTATGGTGTTTACTTGCCATTTCTCATGCATTAGGGTTTAAGCACTCGGACACCTATTCGGACCCTCTTGCATGATGGCAGGGATGTAATTATGGTGTTTATTTGCCATTTCTCATGCATTAGGGTTTACACACTCGGACACTTGTTCAGACCCTCCTGCATGATGGCAGATATGTAGTTACGGTGTTTACTTGCCATTTCTAATGCATTAGGGTTTAAACACCTAGACAATTATTCGGACCCTCTTGCGTCATAGCAGATACGTAATTATGCTGTTTATTTGCCATTTCTCATGCATTAAGGTTTAAACACTCAGACACTTATTCGGACCCTCTTGCATGATGGCAGATATGTAATTGTGGTGTTTATTTTCCATTTCTCGCGCATTAGGGTTTAAACACTCGGATACTTATTCGGACCTTCTTGCACGATGGAAGATATGTAATTTTCGTGTTTACTTGCCATTTCTAACGCAATTGGGTTTAAATGGTCGGACACTTATTCAAACCCTCTTGCACGACGGCACATATGTAATTATGGTGTTTATTTGCCATTTGTCATGCATTAGGGTTTAAATGGTCGGACACTTATTCGGACCCTCTTGGATGATGGTAAATTTGTAATTATGGTGTTTAGTTGCCATTTCTCTTCCATTAGGGTTTAAACACTCGGACACTTATTCGGACCCTCTTGTATGATGGCCGATGTGTAATTATGGTCTTTACTTGCCATTTCTCATGCATTAGGGTCTAAACACTCGAACACTTGTTGCGACCCTCTTGCATGATGGCAGATATGTAATTATGGTGTTTACTTGGTATTTCTTTTGCATTAGGATTTAAACACTCGGACAATTATTCGGACCATCTTACACGATGGAAGATACGTAATTTTGGTGTTTACGTGCCGTTTCTCCTGCATTAGGGTTTAAGCACTCGGACACTTATTCGGACCTTTTTGCATGATGTAGATATGTAATTATGGTGTTTATTTGCCATTTCTCATGCATTTGGGTTTAAACACTCGGACACTTATTCTGACCTTCTTGCATGATGGCAGATATGTAATTCTGGTGTTTACTTGCCGTTCCTCATGCATTAGGGTCTAAACACCCGGACAATTATTCGGACGCTCTTGCATGATGGCAGATATGTAATTATGGTGTTTATTTGTCATTTCTCATGCATTGGGGTTTAAACACTCGGGCACTTGTTTGGACCAACTTGCATGATGGTAGATATGTAATTATGTTGTTTACTTGCCATTTCTCATGCATTAGGGTTTAAACACTCAGACAGTTATTCGGACCCGCTTGCATGATGGCGGAAATGTAATTATGGTGTTTATCCGCCATTTCTGATGCATTAGGGTTTAAATACTCTGACACTTATTCGGACCCCCTTGCATGATGGCATATATGTAATTATGGTGTTTACTTGCCATTTCTCATGCATTAGGGTAGAAACACTCGGACACATATTCCGACCCTCTTGCATGATGGCGGATATGTAATTATGGGGTTTACTTGCCATTTCTTTTGCATTATGGTTTAAACACTCGGACAATTATTCTGACCCTCTTGCATGATGGCAGATATGTAATTATGGTGCTTACTTGCCATTTCTCATGCATTAGGTTTAAACACTCGGACACTTATTCCGACCCTCTTGCATGATGGCAGATATGTAATTATGGTGTTTATTTTCCATTTCTCATGCATTAAGGTTTAAATACTCATACACTTATTCGGACCCTCTTGCATGGTGGCAGATATGTAATTATTGTGTTTATTTGCCGTTTCTCATGCATCAGGGTTTAAACCCTCGGACACTTATTCTTACCCTCTTGCATGATGCCAGATATGTAATTATGGTGTTTAGTTGCCATTTCTCTTGCATGAGGGTTTAAACACTCGGACACATATTCCGACCCTCTTGCATGATGGAAGATATGTAATTATGGTGTTTATTTGCCATTTCTCAGGCATTAGGGTTTAAATACTCAGACATTTATTCGGACCCCCTTGCATGATGGCAGATATGTAATTATGGTGTTTACTTGTCATTTCTCATGCATTAGGTTTAAACACTCGGACAGTTATTCCGACCCTCTTGCATGATGGCAGATATGTAATTATGGTGTTTAATTGCCATTTCTTTTGCATTAGGGTTTAAACACTCGAACAATTATTCGGACCCTCTTGCATGATGGCAGATATGTAATTATGGAGTTTACTTGCCATTTCTCATGCATTAGGGTCTACGCACTCGCCCACTTATTCGGACCATCTTGCATGATGTCAGATATGTAATTATGGTGTTTATTTGCCATTTCTCATGCATTAGGGTTTAAACAATCGGATACTTATTCGGACCCTCTTGCATGATGGTAGATATGTAATTATGGTGTTTACTTGCCATTTCTGATGCATTTGGGTTTAAACACTCGGGCACTTATTCAGACCCTCCTACATTAAGGCAGATATGTAATTATGGTGCTTACTTTCCATTTCTCATGCATTAGTGTTTAAACACTCGGACACTTATTCGGACCCTCCTCCATGACGGCACATATGTAATGATGGTGTTTATTTGCCATTTCACATGCATTAGGGTTTAAATGGTCGGACACCTATTCGGACCCTCATGCATGCTAACAGATGTGTAATTATGGTGTTTACCAGCCATTTCTCATGCATTAGGGTTTAAACACTCAGACACTTATTCGGACACTCTTGCATGATGGCAGATATGTAATTATGGTGTTAAGTTGCCATTTCTAATGCATTAGGGTTTAAATACTCGGACACTTATTAAGACCCCCTTGCATGATGGCGTATATGTAATTATGGTGTTTACTTGCCATTTCTTTTGCATTAAGGTTTAAACACCCGGACAATTATTTGGACCCTCTTGCATGATGGCAGATATGTAATTGGGGTCTTTGCTTGCCATTTCTCCTGCATTAGGGTTTAAGCACTCGGACACTTATTCGCACCCTCTTGCATGTTGGCAGATATGTAATTATGGGGTCTATTTGCCATTTCTCATGCATTAGGGTTTAAACACTCGGACACTTATTCAGACCCTCCTGCATGATGGCAGATATGTAATTACGGTGTTTACTTGCCATTTCTTATGCATTAGGGTTTAAACACTCAGACACTTATTCGGACCCTCTTGCATGATGGCAGATATGCAATTATGCTATTTATTTGCCATTTCTCATGGATTAGGGTTTATACATTCAGACACTTATTCGTACCCTCTTGCATGATGGCAGATATGTAATTATGGTGTTTACTTGCCATTTCTCATGCATTACGGTTTAAACACTCTGACACTTATTCGGACTCTCTTGCATTATGGCAAATATGTAGTTATGTTGTCTACTTGCCATTTCTCGACCATTACGATTAAAAAATTCGGTCACTTTTTCGGATCCTCTTGCGGGATGGCAGATATGTAATTATGGTGTTTACTTGCCATTTCTCATGCATTAGGGTTTAAACACTCGGACACTTATTCAGACCCTCCTGCATGATGGCAGATATGTAATTATGGTGTTTACTTGCCATTTCTTATGCATTAGGGTTAAACATTCGGACACTTATTCAGACCCTCTTGCATGATGGCAGATATGTAATTATGGTATGTAGTTTCCATTTCTCATGCATTAGGGTTTAAACACTCGGACACTTATTCCGACACTCCTACATGATGGCAGATATGTAATTACGGTGTTTACTTGCCATTTCTCATGCATTAGGGTTTAAACACTCTGACACTTATTCGGACCCTCTTGCAAGATGGTAGATATGTAATTGTGGTGTTTGCTTGCCATTTCTCATGCATTTGGGTTTAAACACTCGGACACTTCTTCACACCCTCCTGCACGAGGGCAGATATGTAATTATGGTGTTTACTTGCCATTTCTCATGCGTTAGGGTTTAAACACTCAGACACTTATTCGGACACCTTGCCTGACGGAACAAATGTAATTATGGTGTTTATTTGCCATTTCTCATGTATTAGGGTTTAAATGCTCGGACACTTATTCGGACCCTCTTGCATGACGGCAGATATGTAATTATGGTGTTTAGTTGCCATTTCTCATGCATTAGGGTTTAAACAATCGGACACTTAGTCGGACCCTCTCGTATCATGGCAGATATGTAATTATGGTGTTTATTTGCCATTTCTCATGCATTTGGCTTTAAACACTCGGACACTTATTCAGACCCTTCTGCACGGGGGCAGATATGTAATTATGGTGTTTACTTGCCATTTCTCATGCATTAGGGTTTTAACACTCGGAACTTATTCGGACCATCTTGCATGACGGCACATATGTAATTATGGTGTTTATTTTCCATTTCTCATCCGTTAGGGTTTAAATCCTCGGAAACTTATTCGGATCCTCTTTCATGATGGCAGATATGTAATTATGGTGTTTAGTTGCCATTTCTCTTGCATTAGGGTTTAAACACTCGGACACTTATTCGGACCCTCTTGTATGATGGCAGATATGTAATTATGGTGTTTACTTGCCATTTCTCATGCATTAGGGTCTAAACACTCAGACAATTATTCGGACGCTCTTGCATGATGGCAGATAAGTAATTGTGGTGTTTATTTGCCATTTCACATGCATTAGGGTTTAAACACTCGGGCACTTATTCGGACCAACTTGCATGATGGCAGATATGTAATTATGTTGTTTACTTGCCATTTCTCATGCATTAGGGTTTAAACACTCGGACAGTTATTCGGACCCTCTTGCATGATGGCGGATATGTAATTATGGTGTTTATCGGCAATTTCTCATGCATTAGGGTTTAAATACTCTGACACTTATTCGGACCTCCTTGCATGATGGCAGATATGTAATTATGGTGTTTAGTTGCCTTTTCTCATGCATTAGGGTTTAAACACTCGGACACATATTCCAACGCCCTTTCATGATGGGGGATATGCCATTTCTTTTGCATTATGGTTTTAACACTCGGACAATTATTCTGACCCTATTGCATATGGCAGATATGTAATTATGGTGCTTACTTGCCATTCCTCATGCATTGGGGTTTAAGCACTCGGACACTTATTCGGATCCTCTTGCATTATGGCAGATATGTAATTATGCTGTGTTTATTTGCCATAGTCATGCATTAGGGTTTAAACACTCGGACACTTATTCAGACCCTCCTGCTTGATGGCAGATATGTAATTACGGTGTTTACTTGCCATTTCTTATGCATTAGGGTTTAAACACTCAGACAATTATTCGGACCCTCTTGCGTGATGGCAGATACGTAATTATGCTGTTTATTTGCCATTTCTTATGCATTAGGGTTTAAACACTCAAACACTTATTCAGACCCTCTTGCATGATGGCAGATATGTAATTATGGTCTTTACTTGCCATTTCTCATGCATTATGGTTTGAACACTCCGACACTTATTCAGACCCTCTTGCATGATGGCAGATATGTAATTATGGTGTTCACCTGCCATTTCTTTTGCATTAGGGTTTCAACACTCGGACACTTATTCGGACCCTCTTGCATGATTGCAGATATGTAATTATGGTGTTTATTTTCTATTTCTCATGCAATATGGTTTAAACACTCGGACACTTATTCGGACCCTCTTGCATGATTGCAGATATGTAATTATGGAGTTTATTTTCCATTTCTCATGCCTTAGGGTTCAAACACGTAGACACTTATTCGGACCCTCTCGCATGATGGCAGATATGTAATTATGGTGTTTGTTTGCCATTTCTTTTGGATTAGGGTTTAAACACTCGGACAATTATTCGGACCCTCTTGCATGATGGAAGATATGTAATTACGGTGTTTATTTTCCATTTCTCATGCATTAGGGTTTAAACACTCGGATACTTATTCGGACCCTCTTGCACGACGGTAGATATGTAATTATCATGTTTACTTGCCATTTCTAACGCATTTGGGTTTAAATGGTCGGACACTTATTCGGACCCTCTTGCATGACGGCAGATATGTAATTATGGTGTTTACTTGCCATTTCTCATGCATTAGGGTTTAAACACTCGGACACTTATCCAAACCCTCCTGTATGATGGCAGATATGTAATTATGGTGTTTACTTGCCATTTATTATGCATTAGGGTTAAACACTCGGACACTTATTCAGACCCTCTTGCATGATGGAATTTTCCATTTCTCATGCATTAGGGTTCAAACAGATAGACACTTATTCGGACCATATCGCATGATGGCAGATATGTAATTATGGTGTTTGTTTGCCATTTCTTTTGGATTAGGGTTTAAACACTCGGACAATTATTCGGACCCTCTTGCATGATGGCAGATATGTAATTACGGTGTTTATTTTCCATTTCTCGCGCATTAGGGTTTAAACACTCGGATACTTATTCGGACCCTCTTGCAGGATGGTAGATATGTAATTATCGTGTTTACTTGCCATTTCTAACGCATTTAGGTTTAAATGGTCGGACACTTATTCGGACCATCTTGCATGACGGCACATATGTAGTTATGGTGTTTATTTTCCATTTGTCATACGTTAGGGTTTAAATGGTCGGACAGTTATTCGGACCCTCTTGCATGATGGTAGATTTGTAATTACGATGTTCAGTTGCCATTTCTCTTCCATTAGGGTTTAAACACTCGGATACTTATTTGGACCCTCTTGTATGATGGCAGATATGTAATTAAGGTGTTTACTTGCCATTTCTCATGCATTAGGGTTTAAAAACTCAGACACTTATTCGGCCCCTCTTGCATTGTGGCAGATATGTAATTATTGTGTTTATTTGCCATTTCTCATGCATCAGGGTTTAAACCCTCGGACACTTATTCGTACCCTCTTGCATGATGACAGATATGTAATTATGGTGTATATTTTCCATTTCTCCTGCATTAGGGTTTAAACACTCGGACACTTATTCGGACCCTCTTGCATGTTGCAGATATGTAATTATGGAGTTTATTTTCCATTTCTCATGGATTAGGGTTCAAACACGTAGACACTTGTTCGGACCCTCTCGCATGATGGCAGATATGCAATTATGGTGTTTGTTTGCCATTTCTTTTGGATTAGGGTTTAAACACTCGGACACTTATTCGGACCCTCTTGTATGATGGCAGATATGTAACTGTGGTGTTTATTTGCCATTTCTCGTGCATTAGGTTTTAAATACTCGGACAATTATTCGGACCCTCTTGCATGAAGGCAGATATGTAATTATGGTGTTTACTTGGCATTTCTCGTGCATTAGGGATTAAACACTCGGACACTTATTTGGACCCTCTTGCATGATGGCAGATATGTAATTATGGTGTTGACTTGCCATTTCTCATGCATTAGGGCTTAGACACTCGGACACTTATTCGGACCCTCTTGCATGATGGCAGATATGTAATTATGGTGTTGACTTGCCATTTCTCGTGCATTAGGGCTTAGACACTCGGACACTTATTCGGACCCTCTTGCATGATGGCAGATATGTACTTATGGTGTTTATTTGCCATTTCTCATGCATCAGGGATTAAATACTTGGACACTTATTCGGATCCTCCTGCATGATGGCAGATATGTAATTATGGTGTTTACTTGCCATTTCTCATGCATTAGGGTTTAAACACTCGGACAGTTATTCAGACTCTCCTGCATGATGGCAGATATGTAATTATGGTGTTTATTTGCCATTTCTCATGCATTAGGGTTTAAATACTCGGACACTAATTCGGACCCTCTCGCATGATGGCATATATGTAATTATGGTGTTTACTTGCCATTTTTCATGCATTAGGGTCTAAACACTCGGACACTTATTCGGACCCTCTTGTATGATGGCAGATATGTAATTGTGGTGTTTATTTGCAATTTCTCGTGCATTAGGTTTTAAATACTCGGACACTTATTCGGACCATCTTGCATGATGGCACATATGTAATTATGGTGTTTACTTGCCATTTCTCATGCATTAGGGTTTAAACACACGGACACTTTTTCGGACCCCCTTACATGATTGCAGATATGTACTTATGGTGTTTATTTTCCATTTCTCATGCATTAGGGTTTAAATACTCGGACACTTATTCGGACCCTCCTGCGATGCCTAAAAAAATGCTGGAA
>NW_021024705.1:232848-244442 GCF_004153795.1 Camellia sinensis
GGACACTTATTCGGACCCTCTTGCATGATGACAGATATGTAATTATGGTGTTTATTTGCCATTTCTCATGCATTAGGGTTTAAACACTCGGACACTTATTCGGACCCTCTTGCATGACGGTACATATGTAATTATGGTGTTTATTTGCCATTTCTCATGCATTAGGGTTTCAATGCTCGGACACTTATTCGGACCCTCTTGCATGATGGGAAATATGTAATTATGGTGTTTAGTTGCCATTTCTCATGGATTACGGTTTAAATGCTCGGACACTTATTCGGACTCTCTTGTATGATGGCAGATATGTAACTATGGTGTTTATTTGCCATTTCTCGTGCATTTGGGTTTGAACACTCGGACACTTATTCAGACCCTCCTGCACGAGGGCAGATATGTAATTATGGTGTTTACTTGCCATTTCTCAAGCATTAGGGTTTAAACACTCGGACACTTATTCGGATCCTCTTGCATGACGGCACTTATGTAATTATGGTGTTTATTTGCCATTTCTCACGCATTAGGTGTAATTATGCTGTTTAATTGCCATTTCTCATGCATTAGGGTTTAAACACTCGGACACTTATTCCGACCCTCTTGCATGATGGCAGATTTGTAATTATGCTGTTTAATTGCCATTTCTCATGCATTAGGGTTTAAACACTCGGACACTTATTCCGACCCTCTTGCATGATGGCAGATTTGTAATTATGCTGTTTAATTGCCATTTCTCATGCATTAGGGTTTAAACACTCGGACAGTTATTCGGACCCTCTTGCATGATGGCAGATATGTAATTATGGTGTTTACTTGCCATTTTTCATGCATTAGGGTTTAAACACTCGGACACTTATTCCGACCCTCTTGCATGATGGCAGATTTGTAATTATGCTGTTTAATTGCCATTTCTCGTGCATTAGGGTTTAAACACTCAGACACTTATTTGGACCCTCTTGCATGATGGCAGATATTTAATTATGGTGTTTACTTGCCATTTCTCATGCATTAGGGTTTGAACACTCGGACACATATTCAGACCCTCTTGTATGATGACAGACATGTAATTATAGTGTATATTTGCCATTTCTCATGCATTAGGGTTTAAACACTCGGACACTTATTCGGACCCTCTTACATGACGGGACATATGTAATTATGGTGTTTATTTGCCATTTCTCATGCGTTAGGGTTTTAATGCTCGGACACTTATTCGGACCCTCTTGCGTGGTGGCAGATATGTAATTATGGTGTTTACTTGCCATTTCTCTTGGATTACGGTTTAAACACTCGGACACTTATTCGGACCCTCTTGTATGATGGCAGATATGTAATTATGGTGTTTATTTGCCATTTCTCATGCATTTGGGTTTGAACACTCGGACACTTATTCAGACCCTCCTGCACGAGGGCAGATATGTAATGATGGTGTTTACTTGCCATTTCTCATGCATTAGGGTTTAAACACTCGGACACTTATTCGGATCCTCTTGAATCACGGCACTTATGTAATTATGGTGTTTATTTGCCATTTCTCACGCATTAGGGTTTAAATGCTCGGACACTTATTCAGATCCTCTTGCTTGATGGCTGATATGTAATTATGGAGTTTAGTTGCCATTTCTCTTGCATTAGGGTTTCAACAGTTGGACACTTAGTCAGACGCTCTTGTATGATGACAGATATGTAATATGGTGTTTATTTGACATTTCTCATGCGTTAGGGTTTAAACACTCGGACACTTATTCCGACCATCTTGCATGATGGCAGATATGTAATTATGTTGTTTACTTGCCCATTCTCGTGCATTAGGGTTTAAACACTCGGACAGTTATTCGGACCCTCTTGCATGATGGCAGATATGTAATTATGGCGTTTATTTGCCATTTCTCATGCATTAGGGTTTAAATACTCTGACACTTATTCGGACACCCTTGCATGATGGCAGATATGTAATTATGGTGTTTACTTGCCATTTCTCATGCATTAGGGTTTAAACACTCGGACACTTATTCCGACCCTCTTGCATGATGGCGGATATGTAATTATGGTGTTTACTTGCCATTTCTTTTACATTAGGGTTTAAACACTCGGACAATTATTCGGACCCTCTCGCATGATGGCAGATATGTAATTATGGTGTTTATTTGCCATTTCTCATGCATTAGGGTTTAAGCACTCGGACACTTATTCGGAACCACTTGCATGATGGCAGATATGTAATTGTGGTGTTTATTTGCCATTTCTCATGCATTAGGGTTTAAACACTCGGTCACGTTTTCAGACCCTCCTGCATGATGGCAGATGTGTAATTACGGTGTTTACTTGCCATTTCTTATGCATTAGGGTTTAAACACTCATACACTTTTTCGGACCCTCTTGCATAATGGCAGATTTGTAATTATGGTGTTTATTTGCCATTTCTCTTGCATTAGGGTTCAAACACTCGGACACTTATTCGGACCCTCTTGCATGATGGCAGATATGTAATTATGGTGTTTACTTGCCATTTCTGATGCATTATGGTTCAAACACTGGGACAATTATTCGGATCCTCTTGCATGATGACAGATATGTAATTATGGTGTTTACTTGCCATTTCTTATGCATTAGGGTTTATACACTAGAACACTTATTCCGACCCTCTTGCATGATGGCAGATATGTAATTATGGTGTTTACTTGCCATTTTTCATGCATTAGGGTTTAAATACTCGGACAATTATTCGGATGCTCTTCCATGATGGCAGATATATAATTATGTTGTTTATTCGCAATTTCTCATGCATTTGGGTTTAAACACTCAGACACTTATTCGGGCCATCTTGCCTGCTGGTAGATATGTAATTATGGTGTTTATTTGCCATTTCTCATGCATTAGGGTGTAAACATTCGGACACTTATTCGGACCGCCTTGCATGATGGCAGATATGTAATAATGGTGTTTATTTGCCATTTCTCATGCATTAGGGTTTAAACACTCGGACACTTATTCCGACCCTCTTGCGTGATGGCGGATATGTAATTATGGTGTTTACAGTCATTTCTCATGCATTAGGGTTTAAACACTCGGACACTTATTCAAACCCTCTTGCATGACGGCACATATGTAATTATGGTGTTTAGTTGCCATTTCTCATGCATTTGCGGTTAAACACTCGGACACTGATTCAGACCCTCCTGCACGAGGGCAGATATGTAATTATGGTGTTTACTTGCCATTTCTCATGCATTAGGGTTTAAACACTCAGAAAATTATTCGGACCGTCTTGCATGATGGCAGATATGTAATTATGGTGTTTACTTGCCATTTCTCATGCATTAGGGTTTAAACACTCAGAAACTTATTCAGACCCTCCTCCATGATGGCAGATACGTAATTACGGTGTTTACTTGCCATTTCTTATGCATTAGGGTTTAAACACTCAGACACTTATTCGGACCCTCTTGCATTATGGCAGATATGTACTTACGGTGTTTACTTGCCATTTCTCATGCATTAGGGTTTGAACTCTCGGACACTTATTCAGACCCTCTTGCATGATGACAGATATGTAATTATTGTGTATATTTGTCATTTCTAATGCATTAAGGTTTAAACACTCGGACACATATTCGGACCCTCATGCATGACGGCACATATGTAATTATGGTGTTTATTTTCCATTTCTCAGGCATTTGGGTTTAAATGCTCGGACACTTATTCGGACCCTCTTGTATGATGGCAGATATGTAATTATGGTGTTTACTTGCCGTTTCTCATGCATTAGGGTTTAAACACTCGGACACTTATTCGGACGCTCTTGCATGACGGCACATATGTAATTATGGTGTTTATTTGCCAATTCTCATGCATTAGGGTTTAAATGCTCGGACACTTATTCGGATCCTCTTGCACGATGGCAGATATGTAATTATGGTGTTTAGTTGCCATTTCTCTTGCATTAGGGTTTAAACAGTCGGACACTTATGCAGACCGTTTTGTATGATGGCGGATATGTAATTTTGGTGTTTACTTGCCATTTGTAATCCATCAGGGTTTAAACACTCGGACAATGATTTGCACCCTCTTGCATGACGGCAGATATGTAATTATGGTGTTTACTTGTGATTTCACATGCATTAGGGTTTAAACACTCGGACACTTATTCAAACCCTCTTGCATGACGGCACATATGTAATTATGGTGTTTAGTTGCCATTTCTCATGCATTTGCGGTTAAACACTCGGACACTGATTCAGACCCTCCTGCACGAGGGCAGATATGTAACTATGGTGTTTACTTGCCATTTCTCATGCATTAGGGTTTAAACGCACGGACACTTATTCAGACCCTCCTATATGATGGCAGATATGTAATTAAGGTGTTTACTTACCATTTCTTATGCATTAGGGTTAAACACTCGGTCATTTATTCAGACCCTCTTGCATGATGGCAGATATGTAATTGTGGTGTTTAGTTGCCATTTCTCTTGCATTAGGGTTTAAACACTCGGAGACTTATTCGGACCCTCTTGTATGATCGCCGATATGTAATTATGGTGTTTACTTGCCATTTCTCATGCATTAGGGTTTAAACACTCAGAAAATTATTCGGACCGTCTTGCATGATGGCAGATATGTAATTATGGTGTTTACTTGCCATTTCTCGTGCATTAGGGTTTAAACACTCGGACACTTATTCGGACCCTCTTGCATGACGGCACATATGTAATTATGGTGTTTATTTGCCATTAGTCATGCATGAGGGTTTAAATGCTCGGACACATATTTGGAACCTCTTGCGTGATGGCAGATATGTAATTATGTGATTAGTTGCCATTTCTGTTGCGTTAGGGTTTAAACACTCGGACACTTATTCGGACCCTCTTGTATGATGGCAGATATGTAATTATGGTGTTTATTTGCCATTTCTCATGCATTAGGGTTTAAACACTCGGACAATTATTCGGACCCTCTTGCATGATGGCAGATATGTAATTATGGGGTTTACTTCACATTTCTCATGCATTAGGGTTTAAACACTTGGACAATAATTCCGACCCTTTTGCATGATGGCAGATATGTAATTATGGTGTTTACTTCCTATTTCTCATGCATTAGGGTCTAAACACTCGGACAATTATTTGGACGCTCTTGCATGATGGCACATATGTAATTATGGTGTTTATCTGTCATTTCTCATGCATTAGGGTTTGAACACTCAGACACTTATTCGGACCATCTTGCATGATGACAGATATGTAACTGTGTTGTTTATTTGCCATTTCTCATGTATTAGGGTTTAAACACTCGGACACATATTCGGACCCTCTTGCATGATGGCAGATATGTAATTGCGCTTTTTATTTACCATTTCTCATGCATTTGGGTTTAAACACTCAGACACTTATTCAGACCCTCCTGCATGATGGCAGATATGTAATTACGGTGTTTATTTGCCATTTCTTATGCATTAGGGTTTACACACTCAGACAGTTATTCGGACCCTCTTGTATGATGGCAGATATGTAATTATGCTATTTATTTTACATTTCTCATGGATTAGGGTTTAAACACTCAGACGCTTATTCAGACCCTCTTGCATGAGGGCAGATATGTAATTATGGTGTTTACTTTCTATTTCTCATGCATTACGGTTTAAACACTCTGACACTTTTTCGGACCCTCTTGCATTGTGGCAAATATGTAGTTATGGTGTTTACTTGCCATTTCTTGAGCATTAGGATTCAAATATTCGGTTACTTATTCGGATCCTCTTGCGTGATGGCAGATATGTAATTTTGGTGTTTACTTGCCATTTCTCATGCATTAGGGTTTAAGCACTCGGACACTTATTCAGACCCTCCTGCATGGTGGCAGATACGTACTTATGGTGTTTACTTGCCATTTCTCATGCATTACGGTTTAAACACTCGGACACAAATTCGGACCCTCTTGCATGATGGCAGATATGTAATTATGCTTTTTATTTGCCATTTCTCATGCATTAGGGTTTAAACACTCAGACACTTATTCAGACCCTCCTGCATGATGGCAGATATGTAATTACGGTGTTTACTTGCCATTTCTTATGCATTAGGGTTTACACACTCAGACACTTATTCGGACCCTCTTGTACGAATGGCAGATATGTAATTATGGTGTTTACTTGCCATTTCTCATGCATTACGGTTTAAACACTCTGACACTTTTTCGGACCCTCTTGCATTACGGCAGATATGTAGTTATGGTATTTATTTGCCATTTCTCGAGCATTAGGATTCAAATATTCGGTCACTTATTCGGATCCTCTTGCCTGATGGCAGATCTGTAATTTTGGTGTTTACTTGTCATTTCTCATGCATTAGGGTTTAAGCACTCGGACACTTATTCAGACCCTCCTGCATGATGGCAGATACGTAATTATGGTGTTTACTTGCCATTTCTCATGCATTGGGTTTTAAACACTCGGACACTTATTCAGACCCTCCTATATAATGGCAGATATGTAATTAAGGTGTTTACTTGCCATTTCTTATGCATTAGGGTTAAACACTCGGACACTTATTCAGACCCTATTGCACGATGGCAGATATGTAATTATGGTGTTTAGTTACCATTTCTCTTGCATTAGGGTTTAAACACTCGGACACTTATTCGGACCCTCTTGTATGATCGCCAATATGTATTTATGGTGGTTACTTGCCATTTCTCATGCATTAGGGTTTAAACACTCGGACAATCATTCGGACCCTCTTGCATGATGGCAGATATGTAATTATGGTGTTTACTTGCCATTTTTCATGCATTAGGGTTTAAACACTCGGACACTAATTCCGACCCTCTTGCATGATGGCAGATATGTTATTATGGTGTTTACTTGCAATTTCTCATGCATTAGGGTCTAGACACTCAGACAATTATTCGGACGCTCTTGCATGATGGCAGATATGTAATTAGGGTGTTTATTTGTCATTTCTCATGCATTAGGGTTTGAACACTCGGACAGTTATTCGGACCATCTTGCATGATGGCAGATATGTAATTATGTTGTTTACTTGCCATTTCTCATGCATTAGGGTTTAAACACTCGGACACATATTCGGACCCTCTTGCATGATGGTAGATATGTAATTATGTTGTTTACTTGCCATTTCTCATGCATTAGGGTTTAAACACTCGAACACGTATTCAGACCCTCCTGTATGATGGCTGATATCTAATTAAGGTGTTTACTTGCCATTTCTTACGCATTAGGATTAAACACTCGGACACTTATTCAGACCCTCTTGCATGATGGCATATATGTAATTATGTGTTTATTTGCCATTTCTTATGCATTAGGGTTTAAACATTCGGACATTTATTCGGACCCTCTTGCATGATGGCAGATATGTAATTATGGTATTTAGTTTCCATTTCTCATGCATTAGGGTTTAAACACTCGGACACTTATTCCGACCCTCCTGTATGATGGCAGATACGTAATTATGGTGTTTACTTGCCATTTCTCATGCATTAGGGGACACTTATTCAGACCCTCCTGCATGGTGGCAGATACGTAATTGTGGTGTTTACTTGCCATTTCTCACGCATTACGGTTTAAACACTCGGACACAAATTCGGACCCTCTTGCATGATGGCAGATATGTAATTATGCTTTTTATTTGCCATTTCTATTTTTACAAACCCAAGAAAGTATGGATATCAATAGAAAAAATCAAATTTTTGTAGGTATGTTTGAAGACAAAATCTAGTAACAATAGATGGTATCTCGACAGTGCATGTTCAAGGCACATGACTGGAAATAAAGCTACGCAACCTTTGGCGACAATACTAAAGGAAAAATCATTGGTGTAGGTAGTATTGGTAAAAATCCTTCTCCTATTATAGAAAATGTTTTACTTGTTAATGGTTTAAAACATAACTTGCATTGCATTAGTCAATTATGTGATAAAGGTAATACAGTTGTTTTTGAGAAAACTCAATACACAATTGAGAACACCAAAGTTAATAAAACATCGTTTGTAGGACAGACATGAGAATGTATATGTGTTTGATTTGCATATCTCGTTTTCCCATTTTGATGTTAAATGTTTATCTATAATAAATGAAATGGGTTGATTATGGCATAAAAAATTAGGACATGCTCATTTAGATTTAATTTCAAATTTTTCAAAAATTGAGTTAGTCATTGGTTTACCTAAAATTAGTTTTGAAAAAGACAAATTTTGTGATGCATGCCAACTTGGAAAACAAACTATAATTTCTTTTAAATCTAAAAATATTGTTTCAACTACTAGACCGCTTCAACTCTTGCATATTGATTTATTTAGACCATCTCGAACATTAAGTTTAGGAGGAAAATCGTATCCTCTTGTTTGTGTTGATAATTGTACTAGCTATACATGGGTATTATTTTTAGCACACAAAAATGAAGTTTTTTTCAAAATTTTTAAAACTGTGTAAAAGAATTCAAAATGACAAAAGTTTTGTGATGTTAGAAGTGATCATGGTAGAGAGTTTGATAATGATGATTTTATTATGTTTTGTGATGACCTAGGAATAGATCACAATTTTTCAGTCCCTAGGACTCTTCAACAAAATGGTTTGGTTGAAAGAAAAAATAGAACTCTTGAAGAAATGGCCCATACTATACTTTGTAAGAATAACTTACCTAAATATTTTTAGGCTGAAGCCGTTGTAGACACCCCATTTTTGACCGTCCTTAAGACTTGGACGTCACCATTTGAACACTCGGTGATTATCCATGTTTGTGTTCGTTTGGAGTTCCCGGAGGCCTAGGCTCACGCGCCTTGCCTCAGGATCTCCGAACCCGACCGCTTAGTGTCTGGTTTTGCACCAAACACTGACATCTTGCCTTTGAGAGGCAGGGTAGGGCTTGTAGACCATCCCCACCCACCACCGGCAGTGGCTAGAGGCCACCGGTTGGTGTTTGCTGCCACCGGCAATGTATATTGCCGGTCGGCACTCTTTTTTGCCAAGATGGCATTTTTGGCCGGCCGACTACTGTGCATCTGCTTTTGTAGATATTTTAAGACAGTTGTCTTGCTTTTTGCTCCCCTCCATACATGTATGGAGGGATCTCCCTCTTATGAAGCTTGTCTTGTAAGCTTTACAAGACAAGAAGTTCCATAAAGGGAGGGGTTGGTCTCTTGGCTTAAGAGGTTAGAGACTTGAGATATTTTGAGAGTTTAGACAGCCATTGTTAGGGTTTGAGTTCTAGGGTTAGGGTTAGATACACATCCTATCTCTCTTTCCTTCTCTTTTGTGCTCTTGCATACTATTGCACACAAACACCTAGTGTTTCACCTTCCTTTGGCTCCTAAGGTTCTAAGGGGCTGATTTTGGGGTTTTGGTGTTGGATTCAAGCCAAGGAGGGCCATTGGAGCATCAATTGTGAAGGTGGTCTACAAGGGTGAGGAACTTCCCTTTTATTCCCCATTTTTGCATCTTGTTTTTGCCTATCTTTGAACTGTTTTTGTGCTTAGTGTATAATACAAAAACATTTTTTTTTTTAGCCCTCTTGATTGTTTATTAAGAGTGTTTTGTGGTTTGAGGGTGTTTGACTCCTCTTAGGCCTTGAAAGGGCCCATTTTGAGCCATTTTGAGCAAGTTTCGAGACTTTGGTGTTTGGGCCTCTTCACCACTGAAATCTTGAGGGATTTCGGTAAGATTTCGGTGGTGGAGATGGTGCCTTGAAGTCTCCAAAAGGAGAGGGCCATCCCCTCTCCTTGTTGTCCTTGAAAAGGACCATTTTTGGCCTCTTGAGGGAGCACCTAGCTAAGCTTCATGTTGACCATGCCTTAGTTGTTTTTTGTGCTTATTATGTCATAATATGCCTCTGTTTTTGCTTGGTTTTGGTACACCATGCATGCTTAGAATACCTACCATGTAATGCCATGTTATTGCCTTAATATGCCTTAGGTTGTTAGCCCTCGTTCAAGCATGTTTTAGGCTTAGTCTTGTGAAGGTTTTGTGCATATTTTGCCATGTTTTAGGTCTGTCCATAGTTGTTTGGGTCGGCTTTGGCATGTTTAATATAGCTCCTTTGCATTCCGGCTTGTTGGCCTTCAGTATGCGAATGTATAGCATGACATTTTTGCATTGACTTGGTGATTTGGAATCATCCACCATCTCATTTCAGTCCCCTTTGCATGCCGATATGTTTGTCTTGGATGCCTCTTTATTACTTTGAAAGCTTGTGTAGCATGTTCCATGTTTTAGCCATTGTGCATGCTTTGATTTTGAGCCACTTAGATGCCATCTAGGGCATTCCCTTTGCATGGTCTAGGTCTGCCTTGAACTTATTTTAAGCCCCCTTTGCCTTGTGAGGCTTGGTTGGCTTGGCCATGGTTCAAGCCCCTTTGACTTGCTTCAAGCACTTAGGCCATTTGTTGCATGTTTGGCTTGATTTGTTGCTTGATTTGGCTCCATGTTTTAACATGATTGTCAATGCTTATGTTGCATGCTATATGCCCATGATTACCTTCTTTCAAATGTGTTTGAGAGTTGTCCAATTTGTGCCTAAGTGTTGGCCTTTCAACATCTGTATGTGTGCATGTGTATTTGGTCCCTCATTATAGCACTTTGGCCCTTGTTTTAGGCCTAATTAGAGCTGCCTAAATCATATGTAAGTCCACCTTTTTTTCATCAATTTGCATTGCCTCATGTTTGCTTCCATGCTTGCATAAGTGTCTCGCCATGCCATGTTGCATCCTTAGCTTGCATGCCTAGGTTGCATTGCATCTTGCATGCATGCCTTGTTCCTTGACTTGGCGATAGGAATTGGGCCTTGGTTTGTTTGTTTGGTTTGCATTTCATTTGACATGAAATTTTCACACTTGAGTCCTTGGGCCATCATGCATGGAAATGCGTGATTGGTGGTCCGAGAATCGAGACACATGCCCTTTTGAGTCATTACCATGACAAAGGACATGATTGGTGCATATATGCCTTGAATTGTGCTGCCGTGCTTTGCCTTGCCCTCTGTTGCTGTCAATTGCAGATTCTGCAGGAACACTTTGCCGACCGGCAATTTCTAGTGCCGACCGACAATCATTTCCCTGCTGATAGCTTCATCTTGTGCCGGTGACTACATACAATTGCCGGTGGGAATTTTACTCAGCCGGTGGTACTCCCTAGTACCCAGAGAAGCAATTCTGAGACTTTGACAGTCTCCAGAGTAAAGGAAGGAAAACAGAGGCAGCCTATGCATGGCGGTGTATTTTCGAGCAAGACCCGAGCACGCGCTGCATCCGGCCCTCCTCCCGAGGCGGTTTACTATTTTTCCTAGCTTAATTAGTTTGTTAGCTAATTAGGTAATTTGTAATATTTAATTAGCTTGCGTAGTTAATTAATTTGTATTATTTATTTGGTCCCTCCGAGCAAGGGCAAATCTGTAATAAGTGTGCGTGAGTGGTGTGTATGTCTTCCAACCTCACGTCTTTCTTCCCTTTTATTTACCTGCTTATGATGGTAGATTAGGGCACGTTTAATTTAGCATACCTTATGCTATGCATGTGTGCATCCATACATTTGTATTGCATGCATTAGGCTCGGTACATCACGCTAACTGCATTTGTACTTCAATTCCAA
>NW_021024706.1:0-12281 GCF_004153795.1 Camellia sinensis
AAAAAAAAAAAAAAAGAGATTTGGCGACTAAAAAATTTGTTGGCAAATTCTATACTTTTGCGACTAAAATCATTGGTCGGCAATACCTTACCTTTTGGCGACTAAATTGTTAGTCGGCGATTCCTCGACTTTTGGCAACTAATTTATTTGGTCGTGGAATGTGACAATTGGCGACTAAGATATTTAGTGGGGAAAATATCACTTTTCGCGACCAAAGTATTTTAGCAACAAAATGGATTAGTCCTTGTAATGATATATTTAGCGACCAAAAATTTAATCGGCAAATCCAACTTTTTCCGACCAACAAAAATTTTGATCGCGAATTACTTTTGTCGATCCTCAATTGGCGACCAAAGTAGTGACCAAAAAAATTGGTCATAGATAACTTTTACTGACTAAAAATAAGCTTTTAGCGACCAATTTTTTGGTTAACAAATGTGTTATTTCTTGTAGTGTATATACTGACAAAATATGTCAATACTCCCTTGTATTGTACTAAGGGGCAGATGGTCATTTTACCACAAAGAAGGAAAAATTTTAACGTAGCGATAGAGAGTTCTAAAATTAAAATTTTAATATGAACTCTAATAATGTGACAAACAAAAAATAAAAATAAAATCAAAACATCACATCTTTACATTGAACTCACCATTACAATTCTCGAATTACTATTTCCAAATATTATTGAAAATTTTATTCTTCAAGAGTAAATTATTCCATACAGTGGGAAGTATTGATTTCCGATTGGTGGACACTCAATCACCGAAACAGAAAATGTGTCACTTCAAAAAAATAAAAATAAAATAAAAATACACACAAAAAAAATATTTGCTATTTGGAAACTCTCATTCAAACATTTGAAAAAACAAAAACTCGCATTCAAACAAAATGGAACCACAAAATGTGAGACTCATGAGGTACGGTACGCACGTAGGTGGGTATGGCTATAACTGTGACCCATGTTCATGCAAAAGTTTTATTCAGTTGGGGACCTGCGGATGAGCTCTCCCTCCATTTGAGTGTCCTCCTCCACCGCCACCGCCACCTCCTCCACCCCAACCCCATCCCCATCCTTTTCCTTGACCACCACCGCCACCTCCACCTCCTCCAGCCCCTCCTCCGCCACCGCCACCACCTCCACCTCGCAAGTCGTCTCCGCCAAAGGGGAGAGCGTCGCCGCCGTGTAGATTTAGATTCCCCTTGGCCATAAATTCATTTCCGCCCACTTATATATATAAATATATATATGTGTGTGTATGTATAGGTGGGAGGTGTGGGGGTGGGGATGAAGTTGTCTTTTGCATGCTAAATGAGCAAGTTTTTTTGGAAGTGTAATATTTCATGTAGTAGGTCCTATCCAACATATATTATACAACCTCAAAAGAAAAAGAACTGTATTTTCTTTTTTGCTTTGAGTTTTGATGTTAATTATCAGGGGCATTAATGGAAGAAAATTACAGTTTTTTTTTATTTTGTGTCTTGTTAAATTTTGGTTTTTTCTTTTCTTTTCTTTTCTTTTCTTTTTGACAGTATTGTTCATGATGCACGTAAAATATCATATAAATGTGTAACAAAAAATTTAAAATTTAATCTGTAATTTAAATTCATTTTTCGTATACTCCCTCCCACCAAATATAAAATGAATTTAGATTTGAAGGTGAAATAACCACTCAATGGATGGTTGAAAAAAAAATCCAAATTTATGGTAAATTTACCAATTTTAATTATTAATTTTATAAACTTCTCCATGAACATTTAATTATTTTTTAAAACAAAACCGGATTTGCAATTTTTTTTTTTTTTGAATGCATTTTTATTTATATTTTTTCGGTTCATGTAAATACTACGAAGGAGCAATGGCTTCCTTCTAGTGAGTAGACACAAAAATCATAGAAATTAAGAATTGGTTACCTATTGGTTAATTTTTTATTATTCCGTATTTGGAGAGAATTTCTCTACCATCTTCCTTCCTACTAACTCATGAATACTATAACAATAATATTACATACCAACAAAAATTATCTAGAAAAAAAATAAAAAATTAACAGTCTACTTTTATTGTGAATGTGACCCACGTCTCACTAATTTTAAGTTTACACCACACACTTATGGGATGAATTTCAACATAAATTTTCATGATTCTTATCATTTTTTATACTATTATAGGAAGACAACTTCTCTCCTAATTATATTTTTGATACTAGAACGCAGAACACAATTTCTCTATTGATTATATTTGTGTACGGTCAATCTAGTTGGTCTATTAGGACTATTATAGGTCTCATTTGAATAATTCATTTGATAAATATAGCCAAAAATTTTCATTACATTGTTTTCAAATAAATGAATGATCTATGTTATGTTATTCTATGGGTTGATTTTTTTTCCCTTTCTTTCTTTTGGACTAGAAAATAATAAAAAAAATATGGTAACAATTATTAGATCAATTTTATATTTTTTATTTTATTTATGAACGATCTACACATAAAAACTTACAAAATTAACCGATCGAATCTTTAGAATGGAGCTTCTAATGGACCCGATATGGCCATTGACTGAAGAGACATTCACGTTGTGTACCAAGTTGAATTTGATTGATTCGTGCAACTTACGTTTTATGTTGGTATTTTAGAAAATAATATGAAAATGGTAGTTGATGATTGGTATTGAACAATATCACAAGCACATACAATATTTTTTATAAAGCAATGCTATGTTACACAAAAAATATTCAGAATTTGAACTATATGTTGATTAAATTTAGGAGAACTTACGTGTAAGTCTTAATAGGTGAACTTATTATCCAATAGGTCCTATGATAATTAATGGTATTTTGATCAAGCATTATTAAAAAACGCCAATAATTGTTAATTTTCAGCGATAGTTTGAAAATTTTGTCATAAAAAAGTCATTAATTATAAGTTTTAGAGATAGTTTTAAAAAACTATCACAAAAAAAGATAATAATTTTCAACTTTCAGTAACAATTTGAAAATTTGGTCATAAAAAAATGCTACTAATTGTAAGTTTTAGTTCTAATTTATAAAAATTGTGACAAAACAAAGTCAGTAATTGTTAATTTTTAATCACATGCAAAAAAAGCTTATAAAAAATTATTTTTATCGACGATTTTACTCAAGTTTATTTTTAATATGACTTGATAAGAATTAAACTCAACTATTAGGATCTATTGATAGTTTATCCTTAAATTTATCATGAGTATGACCCACCTCATAGGAAGTTTAATTTCCCACCAAACATTTAAATTTGATTTTTTTTTCTTCTAGGTATTAATTTTACGTACATGCCATTTTAGTTATATTTCGTACCTCGTTATTAGATTATTGATACTCAACAATTTTACAGAGTGTTTCGTGGTAGATTTAAGGTTTTTCTCTTTAGTAATTTTAATGTTGTCAAAATAAGACACCCTTGCATCATTTCATGCAATTCATTCTAAACATATATCATTGGAAGCCCAAGATGGGGCTTAAAGTTGCACATGCATTATGGGAAGATCTTCCTAGAGACAAAAGAGTGCCCCATATTATATATGTCAATGTGATGTCTTTTGCTTGAAGAATAAGAATTGAGGAAGGAGTGCTAGTGCCAACAATGTGATTAGGACAGGTCAATGAGGTCATGCAATATGGACTATATGGGTCTCATAATTTTTCAATTGAGAGGGTAGTGGTGGTACAAGTGATCTCTGATATATTCATGAAATTTTTAGGATGCGTTTGGTAGTACTTTGTAATTATAATTTGAGGGTATGAATTATATTTTCAGTTTGTGAGTTTTAGAATTATAATTTAAGTGTGAAAAATTTGTTTGGTGAAAGAGTTTTGAAAATAGTTTTGAATTGAGTGGGAAATTTTTGATGTGATATTTGATATTTAATACAAAAACTTACAACTCACTACAAGAATTTACACATTTTGCGACCACTTTTGCCGATCAAAAAAATTTTAGTCGCAAAAAAATGACATTTGGCGACCAAATATTAATTAGTCGCGAATGATCATTATTTTTGGCGACCAAATATTATTGGTCGCAGAAGGTTATATTTTGGCGAGCAAAAAATGAGTTGGTCGCAGAAAGTGATATACTTTTGCCGACCAACTACAAATTTGGTCGCGGAAGGTCACATATTTTTTGGCGACCAAAAATTTGGTCGCCAAAAACTTATTTTCAGCAACCAAAAAAAATTAGTCGCCAAATTAGTACTTTTAGCGACTAATATTTTAGTCGCCGTTGATTGAGATTTGGCGACTAAAAAATTTTGTCGACGAAGGTACCTTTTCTGCGACTAATATGGTCTTTTGGTCGCCAAAAGTTTGGGAGGGAAATTTGACTTTTAATGGGGCGGGAATTGAAATTTTTTGGCGACAAATAAATTTGGTCGCTAATTTTAAAACTACGTTGTTTTGTACCATGAAATCAGAAAAAAAAAAAAATCAAATCAAATCGGTGCCCTCTCTCTTTGTTTCTCAGTCCGCCCTCTCCCTCTCTGTGTTCTTCCTCTCAATCGGTGCCCACTCTCCGCCTCTGGGACCTCTCCACTGGCATCACTGCTCGCCACTTCGTCGGCCACTCCAAAGATGTCCTCTCCGTCGCTTTCTCCTTCGATAATCGCCAAATCGTCTCTGCTTCCCGAGACCGCTCGATCAAGCTGTGGAACACTTTGGGTGAGTGTAAGTACACGATTCAGGATGGTGATGCTCATTCCGATTGGGTCAGTTGTGTTCAATTTAGCCCTAATAATCTTCAGCCTACGATTGTGTCTTCGTCTTGGGATCGGACTACGAAGATTTGGAATTTTTAGAATTGTAAGATTAGGGCTTTGCTTGCTGGGCATTCTGGGTATGTGAATACGGTGGCCATGTTGCCCAATGGGTCGCTGTGTGCGAGTGGTGGGAAAGATGGGGTTATTTTGTTGTGGGATCTGGCTGAGGGAAAGAAGCTTTACTCGCTCGATTCGGGTTCGATTATTAATATGAATGTATGAATGTATTGTATTGTAGAAGCGTAGACGTCTTAGGATATTTTCAATTCCTACATTAAGTATACATGTCAATGGATCAATACTTTTTCTTACTGTAACCTCTATGATTTTTGTTTATTTGTTTTTACCCTAATCAAAGATATTAGAATTTTATTTTTCTTGTCTTCCTTCACAAGGAATTCTGAATTGCAGCCTGATGGATTAGCTACATCACATGTGGTTTAAGATTGCCGAGAATCCTCTTAGTTTTGTTTTTGTGTTGATTTTTCTTGCTTAAGAAGAAAAAGTCTACATATGTTTTGCCCCTTTTCAGTTTGCATGGGCCTAGATGCCAATATTCATAAAAGTAATCTGAGGGTTGGCTACTCTGTGATAGTCTAGAAGAATCTGCTGCATATCTCTGGGTGGTTCTCTGATGAGGGTGAGGCAAATTGAATGTGAGGATTTACTCATAATAATTCAATATGTTCTGTCATTTTCAAGTTTCCATTTATAAAATATCTACAAACTCTATGTTATTATCAGTAATCTTACAACGGAATACTCAAATGTGAAGATAAGACTTGAAATCAGAGGTTATTGCTTATTACTGTTTGAGATGTATAATTTATGGAACTGCTATGTTCTTTATATAAATTCCCTTGTTTCTGTTGACAACTTTTTATTACTTGGATGAACTTGAGGACTCATTCTTGAGGCCTATTATAAATAGGTTTTATACGAAGACTAATATAAATTAGGGCTGTGCAACGGGTCCTTCGACCCGCCAGATCTGCCCGGCCCAGCCCGACCCGTGCTGTTTTGGGTGGATGCGTGAGCTATGGCGGACGGATACGGGTCCAAAATATCCAATTTTGCGGATTCGGGTCGGGTCATGGGTAATCCGCCATTTCCATTCGTGTACCCGACCTGCCCGCGCTCACCTATGTTTTTTCCCTCTTTTTATCCCTCTGTCTCGCCCCATTTTTTCATTTCACGTTTGTTGCCCTAGGTTCTTCCTTCGACGACTCTATCTCTCTCTCTCAACTCTCTCTCTCTGCCTCTCTTTCTCACCGGAATGACAGTGAGCGACGATCAGCGAGCTGAGACTGTGGCGGCGAGCAATGATCGGCGATCGGCGACACTGGTGAGCAGTGATCGATGCCTCAATTCAAATCTATTCTTCTCTTCTCCTCTTTTCTTCTTCTCTTGTTCTATTTTCCCCATCTTCTTCTCTTCTCAACCTGTGTTCTATGTTCTGTGTTCTTAACCTAATTACAAATTCCTTTTCTGTCTCTCCCTAAATTTTCAGTCCGACAGAGTGAGAGCAAGTTCGTTTTATCAGTAAGTCCTCTTTTGAATTCTCTCTTTATTTGTTCTTCTCTTGTATTGGTTGTATTTGTTAATATTGTCTGTTCATTACACTGTTTGACTCATTATTTGTGTACCTATAATTTATCTCACAATCCATGGAAACTCTCATGATCTCTTGCTTTTTTAATTTTTCTGCAATGACTTGCTTGTTTCTGGCTTGTATTTGATTTCTGGGTTGTTAACTTGTTATCTGCATGGGTATTTTTTTTTTATTTTTTTTGATGCCCACTAGTTGTTTGATGAAATGTTTCAAACTTATTATAATGAACAAAATATAGAATGCATGAACAATTTTTTAATGAAATCTATTTGATGAAATAGTTGTTATCTGCAAGTGTTTTTATTTTGGTTTGACGAACTTATGTGTGAACCAGAAAAGTTCATTACAGAATTTATTTTGAACGCATCTGAAAGTGTTTTTATTTTGAACTTATCTGCAAGTTCATTACAGAACTTATCTGCAAGTGTTCTTATTTTGAACTCCATTACAGAACCAGAAAAATTCCCCATTTTCAACTCCATTACAGAACCAGTAGGAATTCTTGGTACAAGAAATAAGAATTATTTATGCAAGTCAAGAATTATTTATCTGCACAGTGCACAGTGTTTGTATATACATTGCACACAAGTGGTGATTGAGGAGAGAAGTCCACATTTTTTGTTTTGTTTTGTTTTTTTTTTTTTTTTTGAGGACGTTCGCATGTTGAATTACGTTAAAGATTAAAATTTTAAACCGCTAAACCGATTCGCATCCATCCGCCAATCCGCCAATCAGCTCAATCCGCATCCACTAGAGTGGCGGGTGGATGCGGATTGATTTTCTCTAATCTGCCAATTTGGCGGACGGATGGCGGATTGAAGGTTTCGTGGCCGCAGCCGACCTGCGCCCACCCCTAGTAACTATTATCTTTGTTGCACAAATTCTTTTGTTTTTGTTGGCAGGTTTATTATTACTTGGGTGAACTCAATGACTCTTTATCGTATGCTCTGGGAGCTGGTCCTCTGTTTGATGTTTCTAAGGGTTCAGATTACATTCATACCCTTCTTGGTAAGAATTTTCACCTTGCATCCTTTTTTTTTTTTTTTTGATAAATAACCTTGCATCCATTCTTTTCCAACATGAAAACTTCTATGTTTACTCCTCTTTTTTTTTTTTGAACATACTTCCATGTTTACTTTGAGGTTTTAAGATCTGCTTATTATTCATTATTGGCTTCCCTCGAATTGGTTACATGTAAATGCAATCTGTGAAAGCCTAAGCTAGATATCAACTCCTGATATATGTTGATTGTATAATGTCCATCATGGTTTTGATAGTTGATATTAACTTGTGAAATTATATGGATGAAATTAACACTTTTTCAATGTAGCCTTCCTAATTATTGCTGGCCATGTTCTATCTTCACTCAGCTAAAGCAATTGATGAATATGCCAGTCTCAAGTCAAAGGTGGCAGAGTCAAATGATGAAAACAAAATGGACCCTCGGTTGGAGGCAATCGTTGAGAGAATGTTGGATAAGTACGTAAATTTTTTGCTTCTCTTTAGTGTAATGGCACAATTCTCTAGTTGTCTTACCATTGTTGTATATAGGTGTATACTGGATGGAAGATATCAACTGTCAGGCTACTTGCCTCAATACTGAGTTTCTATTAGAGTTCTTAAATTTAATATTTTCATCCCTTTTTTCCTTTTAGTTTACAATTTGCCTCCAGCTCTGTTTTAAAATTATAAAGGAAGCACTGTCGGTTGTCAAGAGAAGGATTGGTGATTTTGAGGAGTAGATCTTTGATTTTTTTTTTTTTGTTTGTTTGTTTTTGAAATGAACTATTACACAAAGAATTCACATTTGCAACCTCTCTTTTGTTTGATGTTTACTTCTACAGTGTTCTGCCCTATAGAAAACCAGAGACAGGCTTTGTTACTGTGACCTTCCTAAATATATGGGCCTTCCAGCTCAGTATTCCCCTTCTAACTCAGCATTCTTACCTTTTTTCGGTTCACAAATTTGATTAGAACAGCAGCCATGAACTATTTATTGGATTCAGGAGTTCAATGGGGGGGGAGCACCTGCAGTCAAGGTGATAAATAAATTATCGGTTCTTTTCTTCTTTCAACGCCTTCTCTGGTGCACACTATTTTATCTCAACAATTAGTCAAATTGCTAATACTTTGCAGGGTGTGCGAGATGCTGCTGTAGAGTTACTGCATACACTGGTAGCTGTGCATGCAGAGGTACTTATAATGCATGTTTTGTGTTTGGAAATTTTCTTGTTTTGCTGTCAAATTCTTCCTGCTTTGTTTTCTTTTGTTTTTTTGGCCTACATGTCATGCGTTGTATTTTTTATTTCTATAAAATGAGAAGCCATATCCACATCAGTTTAAGGCCAATCTTTGAAGGTCATACAGTTGTTATCTATGCATTTCTAGTTTTGAGGGCTGCATCTTGGCTAAATGAACTACTGCCCGAATCAATGTTTTTTCATCCTGTTATTGTTATTGCTGTTAGTTTTTTTCTCTGTGAAGGCACGAAAAGGACAAATCAAATCTCATTTATATGACAAAAAGTCTTGAATTTTGTTCACAAATAGTATATAATTCTTCTCCCAATTTTACAACAAAAGAGAAAATTACATCCTTGTAAGAATTCCCTTCATTCTGCATCTGATCATAAGCACATATTCAAGATTTAATTAAAAAAAAATGAGGTGATGTTTAAGCACTTTGCAAGAGAATTGTCATGCATACTGGTGTGGTGTGACATATGACAATATACTAATTGAAATGGATTTATTTAGTTAGTCCGCAATGTGTGTAGAATAGCTGGGACAGAGTATTATCCATATATAGTGAGAGGGTAATTTATGATCTGGAGTTGGGCCGAGATATCGACCGAGCAAGTTGAGGGCCCAACGGTGCATAGGTCCGAGACGATCGACTTTTTACCCAAAGTGGGCCGCCAGAATTTCGGCCGGGCAGAGTACGGGCTGAGTGTCACCCCGGACCGGACAGAAACTGCTCGGTAAGGCAGTGCTCGGTCGGACCAAGGTGTCCGGTCCGAGGATGGCCAAAGCCGGATCGACCGAGTGACCGGCGCCAGGAAGGCATGGACAACCGAGGAAGTTGAGTGGCCGGTGCCCGGAAAGGCATGGTCAGCCGAGGAGACTGTATGGTCGGCGAGAAGGCCGATCGAAGTATCCGGGCTAGGTTCGGCCGGGATGCCGCGTAGCCCGGTCCTCCGTGTGTCTATCCGGTTAGGCGCTTGAGGTATGAAGCATGGTATGACCGAGGAAGGGCAGCTCGGCTGCCGAGCTCCAGCTGTGCTGACAGGCAGTTGAGAGCAGGTGATGAATGGCATGGTTTATGCTGACAGATGGGATAGCAGAGCCACGTGTCAGGAGATGACAGGGAGTGGATATGGGGCTCAGAAGGTATATAAGCATGTCTGCGCCCCCCATACGCGACACACGAACATATCTGTAAGGATTTTTTACACTCAAACACTCTCTCCCTTCTCTCTATCCATCCTAAGGTGTGTGCTAACTTGATCGTCGGAGGGTTTTTCCGGCCACACACCGCCGGGTAGCTCACCGTTATTTGCTCACAGGTGATCGGACGTCGACGGAGCTAGGAAGAAAGGAATGCGGGCACGCTGAAATATTTGCTCCCCGCACAATTGGCGCCATCTGTGGGAAGCTTTTCAGACAAAACCTTGTCTTCCAGGTTCGTCTGATCGCCGCCCATGGCGAACAACGACGAGTTCCCGCTGTCCGCCATCGACGGAGTCACCCCGGAGTATACCCGAAGGAGAGAGGGACCTCCTGCTGTCCACCCAATGGCTGACTTGGGGACGCCTGCTGGAGGGCAGTCAGGAGACGCGCGGGATAAGCGCGGAAGGAGTCATGGGCATTCACGGAGTCCAGACGGTCACCGGCGGAGAGACTCACACGCCAGGCGACTGGAAAGCAAGTTGAGGGACCAAGACGCTGTCATCAGGCGGATGGCGGCGGAGATGGAGGATCTTAAGCGGCATGTCAAAGGGAAAGGTGTAGCTGGAGTGGGAGACCACAGTGAGCGCACCCCATCCCGCCGGTCAGGCGATCAGAGTCAGCGACGTACACAGTCAATTTCCATCACCAGGAGTTACCAGGTTGGTGATTCCGACATGCGTGCAGAAGAGTCTAGCGCGCAAGACAGCACTTACAAACCCTCACGTCCGGCGACGACGTCGAGGTACTCTTATTCTGCTCAGTCAGAGGACCTACGGGCAGTGTTAAGGGAGCGGGCTCGCCGGCGCGAAGCTCAGAGAATACCAGCTTTCCAGCGGCTCTCCTACGGGGCTCACGCCAGTGAGGAGGTCGGAATGCCTCCACCCCGCCAAGCAGTGCCAATATTTGAAGATACAGACCTGGCCAGGCTGAGTGCCACCCCATTTTCCCTGGAAATAGAAACAACACCGCTTCTGGCAGGCTTCCACCAGCCAAAGTTCACGCTCTATGACGGCAAAACCGATCCTTATATGCATGTGAGCCACTTCCGTCAGGTCATGGCCGGACATAGGCGAAATGACGGACTTATGTGCCTAATCTTCCCATCCAGTTTAGATGAGCTGGGCTTAAAGTGGTTTGAGAGGTTGCCGGAAGGGAGCATACAACGGTGGCATCGGTTGGCCGAAGCGTTTGTTACGCGCTTCAAAACTAACACAAAAACGCCAAAGGAAGTCGATCACTTGCTGAGTGTCAAGATGGAACCGTGCGACACACTGAAGGCATACAATTCAAGGTATTGGGAAACCTTCAACGAGATCCTGGATTGCCCGGTCAACCTTGCAATCACGCAATATAAGCGTGGTCTCCCGGTCGGACATAGACTGCGGGACTCGCTTACCATGCACCAACCGACCTCCATGGGCCAGCTCATGCAGCGCATCAATGAGCACATCCGAGTAGAGGATGATGCGTCGGCTTCCACCGTAAAGGCCACTCCGGTCGGAACAGACAAGAAGACAGCAGGTAAAGTGCACGCAGTTGGGCAAGAGTCCAACCGCTCAAATGACCGGGCAGAGGAATCAGACCGTGGTTCAAATCGAAAAAACCGGGGTAGAGGACATCGGAGTGACCGGGATGATTACCCCCGAGATGACGTTGAGGACACAAACAGAAGAATGAAGGCAAGGACTGGCATAACCACGATCTTCAAGATTCCAATCTATCGCATACTTAGTGAAATCCGAGACGAGGAGTATGTCCGGTTTCCTGCTAAGTTGGGCGATGGACAAAAGGGCTACAATCCGCGGTATCGTTGTACGTTTCACCGGGAGAGGGGCCACCGGACTGAGGATTGTTTGCCTTTGCGACAACACTTGGAAGAACTGGTTGCGACCGGGCATTTGGACCTTTACATTGATGGCGGCGTGAAACCGAATCAGGCTCCGGTCGATCCCAGGGGACAGGATGACCGAGATGCACCACCACAAGGAGTTATTAATGTCATCCACGGCATCGTGGAACCGGAGCGCGTTTGCGAACTCCGGGGCATGATCAAGAAGGCAGAGCATATGAGGGAAGTTTTGTCAGTACAGCCTGCCATCAAAAGGGGGAAGACAGAGGAGAATGATGTGATTAGTTTCACCTCAAGGGATTTAGAGCGTATCCAGACGCCACACAACGATGCTCTTGTAGTAACACTACGCGTCAAAGAATTTGATGTTAGACGGATCTTGATCGATCAGGGAAGCTCGGTCGAGATCATGTACTACACAAAACCTTGTCTTCCAGGTTCATCTGATCGCCATCCATGGCGAACAACGACAAGTTTCCGTTGTCCGCCATCGACGGAGCCACCCCGGAGTATACCCGAAGAAGAGAGGGACCACCTGCCGTCCATCCAATGGCTGACTTGGGGACGCCCACTGGAGGACAGTCAG